>CAJQZJ010000622.1:1056607-1071712 GCA_907164525.1 Lophiomys imhausi | reverse complement strand
TGGAGATGTAACCTGAAGCAACAAATAAGTAAATTTATTAAAAAAATCAAATAAAATAACCTCACCCAAGGTCCCATTTTCTTTTAGAGATAGCTTGTATCATATATTTGTCCAAAGCTTACATATAAAGGCCATGCCATCTTGCTCCAATTCAAGAAAGCTTTAAGGGGCACACAAGGACAAGAGCTCCCTGTGAAATAGGCCGTGTCACCTGTTCACTCCTGCTACCCTCTTTTACTTGGTTCCCTAGCTTACACCAGTGCTTTCCCTCAAAAGCTGTGTATACATTCATCTCACACTCTGCCCCTGGGGAACCCAATTGGTAAAAAAAAGTCTAAATCCTCCTTTGATGCCCAAGAATAGATTACTGATGAAAATGACCAGAATTTTTATATCCTACTATATAATGTTACTTTGCCAATCAATGCATGATGATAATTTATTAGTCAGAACATGTAAGCATAACATTATTGTGCACTGTGCAAAGATTCAAATGCTGATTTCTGTCTCCCCCATATCTTGTTGCAATTTTTATTCAGAGAATCTCCTGTTTCAATGTTATATAAGCATTACTCCCCAGTTGTTCCCCCAATATGTCAATAAAGTTGCTGATCAGCCAGTGACTGAGCAGAGGAAGAATAGGGATGGACTTCCTGCCAACCAGGGGAGGGGAAGAGAGAGAGAAGTGGGGATTCAACCATGGACAGAGGTCCAGGAGACAGCATGAGAAAACTGCTGGAGCACAGGAAGCCATAAAATGCAAATAACTTGGGGATTTTAGCAAGGAGGTAGCCAAATAAACTTAGTGGATTAGAATATAATAATAACCACGCAGTATGGTGCCTTAAACCTATTTAAATCATCACTAACAAGAACATCTTATAAGTCAAATAATACTACTTCCCAACTGAGTTAATATAATAAGCTGGTCTGATAAGAGTATTAGTGGACCTACAGAGCTAGGTGCTATTATGTACTCTGTCCCCCAAGCATAGAAGCCACTGACACTTTAATCAGTGAAGTTGAGATTCCCTCCATGGACAAGGCCATACTTTTATGTTCCTTCATAAGAACAGATGATGAGGAGAATCCTTAGGCCATTCCCTAAGAGTTCAGTCACTCTCTTCCTTCTGTCCTTTTCAAAGCTCTATATAATTCTTTCTCAGCTGTAGGTGGACTTGGGATGTGCTAGAGCAGTGGTAATTAACATTTGGGTCATGACCACTTTGGGAGTCTGATATGCTGCATACCAGATATTCACATTACAATTCTTAATAGTAGCAAATTACAGTAGTGAACTAGCAATGAAATAATTTTATGGTGGGGGGGGTGGCCACAATATGAGGAACTATATTAAAGGGTCTCAGCATTAGGAAGATTGAGAACCACTCACTGTGCTAGAGTATGGAAGGCCAACAGAAGGGGGAGCCCACCTCTGCAGCTATGAGAAAATCATTTACTATACTGAGGTGAGACTTGACTGATGTGGCTGTTATAAAGTCCCTTGTTACTGTAAGGAAGCCAAATAGACTTACTGATTCACCAAGCTAGACCTTGGAGGAATTGTCCCTTTTGGTCTACCACTGGAGTCATATATAAGGTAAGTAGATATCGGTTTACACCTCCCCAGTAGAAGTTCACACAAACGTTGCCTCAGCTGTAAACAAAAAAATGAGGCATAATCATATAGCTATCACCAGTAAAGCAGTCTGAATTTAGGTCTCGATAATTGCATTGGAGAATCCAAACTTATTGATTATAGTTGTTATGGATAATCTTGATTTCCAAGTTGGTTGAATTGAATAGCACGTAGAAATTTAGTACAACACATCTCTGAGTGTACCCGAAGATATTTCCAAAGAGAACTAAGCAAGTGTGATGGCTAGAGTTAACTGTCAACTGGACAGACTTTAGAATCACCTGGGTGATAAGCCATGGATGTATCTTTGAAGATACTATCTCGATTACTTTAATTGAAGGGGAAGGATCCTCCCACATTTACCAGAGTTTCTCACAGCTACCACTTTAAGTGTTACTTTGCCGCTTTTCAAATGAGCTCCTATGATATTTGAAAGGCAGAAATAAAAGTAAAACTATGCTTCTGAACCCCCTCCTGTGTCATCTGCCAAGCTCAGATAGAGAGCCATTGAATTTTTTTCCTCAAGCATGTGCAGTAAAAATTCCATTGTTTGGTCACAACCAAAAAGAATGGAGACAGTCTGTGGAACTTGACAGGGACAGAAGCTATTCTCATATGGATGAAAAAAACAAAACAAAACAAAACAAAACAAATTCTCCTCCGAGGAAGTACAATGTAAACAAAGACCTGAATGAAGTGAGTGATACATGTCAAGATCCTGAGCAAATATTTAGTTGATAGGGAACAGCTAGTGCAAATCTAATCTGGAGGTGAGAGTCCGTGTGGCTAAAGCAGAAGGATGCAGTGAGCTGAGCTCAGCAAGGTTTCTTAGCTTTGTAAATTGTTGTGAAGTATATGAGTTTCACTCAGGGTGAGTGTGGAAGCCTCTGGGAAGTTCTTCCACTTGCAAGGCCAGAAAAACAAGTAAAATCACTATCTCTAAGTACATGGATGTAAATAAGAAGATATCTGAGCATAGGAATGTTTGCAAGTATGTAAACAAAAGTCTAGATGAGTAGAACAGTCAGAAACAATTGGTTGCTCCCATGGAGGATACAAAATATTATGGAAAGACCATTCTAGAAATTCAGTGCCCAGAAGCCAAGACTGGATTAGTTCTTTTCATATAAGTAATCACCCATGGAACACCGATTAAATTCATATGTTTGAAACACCCAGCAAGTGTTCCTTGATACATGCTAGCTAGTTAGATGCTGAAGAATAAAAAAATGCAAAGTTGAGTTAGATATGATCTTGACTTTGAGGGGGTTCATTATTTATAGGGAAGAGACAACCTCCCAATATCCCTAGGTACACTTTGGACTAGAAGGGAAAGTAGGGTTTCCATGGAAAATACAGAACACTCAATTAAATTTGAATTCCATATAAACTATGACTATTTTTTGGTACTTGTATGTCAGAGTTAGTTTATGAGACATACTAATTATGTATTTATTGTTTATGTGAAATCTTATATAACTAGTTTTTAATTTAAATTAATTAATTAGTTGAACTAATTGTTTTAAAAATGTGATATATTTCATAACAAGCCAGTAATGGAACTAATCTCTCTTCTTAGTTCTGAAAACATCACATCCCCCTGATTTATAGAAGAAATGGGCATCCCTTTTCTTGCTGAATCTTTCTCAAGTGCATCACCCAGGGATATGGAAGCATCTAAAATGCTAAATGAAAGTACATCGTGAAACTATGCAGGATTAGTATTGGAAAAGTAAAGGACTCTCAAAACTCTTGCAAGTTAGGTGGTCATAACTTTTATTCAGATTATGGGGTTGTCAGATGATTATCATTGAAAATAGATTTCTAAGTGTTTTTTTTAAAGCATGGAACTTGGAAGTAATTCAAACAACAAAGTGAAGCTGATATAATGAATACCTTCCCTTTATCTTTTTATTTATGGTTCACATCAATTTTAAAAATGGGATAGTCATAATAAGCAGTATTTCATTCTAGCAATAAAGATGTTTGTCTACAGATGCATGAATCACTACTAAAATGTGTTTTCAATTTTCTTCTTGATGAATATCAAATTTTCTAGTATATTTAGATTATTGTAATCGGCTCAGAACAATTTTTTTGGCAACAATTACTCCATCCAGAAGATGTTATAAGTGCCTCAAGACTTGTAGCCACAGAAAATAAAATCACAATGCCAATTTATGTATATTTCATTATATACAAGTATGAATATGATGGATAAAATTCCTCTAAGTATATGGGGTGATGGATTAAATTCCTCTAGGTATAAAAATCTAAAACATTTTAACAAAAGCTTGAGACAGAGCAGAATGGAACAAGAAGTTCAACACAATGAAGATGTAAAATTTCTCTCTGGGAAAGATAAGCTTCTTCCAATACTGTCTTAATAAGGATGGCTGGTGCAAAGTCTCTATGTTATTTAGATAGCATTCAGATTCATTCAAAAGGGTGAAAAAACATTTCCCAAGGAGTTGATTAATCAAGATCCTTCAGGAAAGTTGATAGTTGACAGGCAATTCTTAGATTGGTCAATTTTGGCCATATCAATTGAGATAATTCTGCTGGATTATGTGCTATTTGGAAGTTGGGGAAATTTAGGTATTAGATACAATATAATGACACAAAAGGTTGAGACATTTTCTTAGCAATCTGGCCTCTAAACATACCCTAAATACACAATTGTCACTTAGAGCAAAGACAGACAAGCCAATATAACTGATATAAATGACAGAAGGCTTAGACTGTGGTCGTTTGGCCTCTTGTGCTCAGGGAGAACATCATGACACTTAGAGCAAGTGATGTAGAACAATCTTCACTTTCATGAGGGTTGGGAAGCATAGAGAAGTGGTCAGGGCAGGCACTCCCTAAGACCTCCTCCCTAGTTACCTAATTCCTTCAACCAAGTCCTACTTCCTAAAGTTCCCCAAACTCTCTAAAATAATACTGTTAATTGGGGACCAAGTATTTAAAGCATGAGACTGAGGGTTCTTAGACTAAACCTTAATGAGGTCTTATAGTTTCCAACAGGTTCCAGCAAGTTCTGACTGACATACATTCCATAGTAGTGCTCCCAAAGCTGATTTTCTGAGATTTAATGAAAACATTTCTGGGCAATTTATTCTCTTACAATTTTCCATATTCATTTCAAGAGTTGGCTGTGAGTCAAATGGAAGCCAGGCTGGACAAGCCATGAACAAGATTTCTCTGGAACCTGTGGGAAGCACTTCTCTTCCACAATGACTGCAGGTTTCCCAATGAGTTACTGGGAAGAATTTGAAACACTGTAAGGAAAAAAATGTTGGGGGTTGTCTTATTAAATCCTTGGAACAATGTCAGGAACATATTCTTGCAAGCCCTCAGCCAGGTGTGTACTAGAGCTGGTTTGTACTGGTTTGTTAGAGCTGATTACATTTTCAGGAATTCTGCAAGCTGTTCAGCATCCTGTTGGCAGCTTTAAATTGACCACATGAGAAGTACTTGCACCACAGAAATTGGCAAATGTTACTTATCAATCATGATTCCTTTTTTTTTTAGAGAATCACTTATTAAACATTTATCAGCACAATGCAGACTCACCCAAGAAGACATTACTATGTACTCCTTAGTGAGGCCCAAGGGCTCAGTGCACCAGAGGTAATGACTTATAGAAGCTGCAGATGTACTATGAACAACCAGACAGCAACAAAAGAATTGTAAAGGCCAGAGGGCCAGTCATGGAACCCAGCCAAGGAGAATTACAGTTAGATGAAAAGAGGTCCTACTCCCTACTTGCTAAGTCTCACAGTTCCTACTGGCAGAAAATGAAGGCAATATATTTTGCAGACTAGAGGCCTTGATTCAAACTGCCTCATGGTTAGGAAGAAAATGGCAACTACTTCCATACTATCAGTAGTCATTTGACACAGGTGTTCAAGAATCCCCACACTTTAAAATAAAGTCCTTTCAATGTCTTATTGGAAAAAAAAGCTCAACAAGTATTGTTTAATTATCTACAGAAATATACCTTCATTTGGCATTGCTATTTGCTAGTAATATTGGCTCAGATTGTCTGAAATCATTTATTAACTACAGACCTTTTCAGGAAACAAAGAGAATTATTTCTATCCAGTTTTTTAATCCACACAGTTATAGATTTTATTGTCCCATAGGACATATTATACCTAATAGGAATTTATTTTAGTATCCTTTTAAAGGGCCTATAAATACCCAAGCCTGCAAAAAATGCTTTTCAGCCCATTTTGACCATGTTACTTATTCCCTTATTAATAAGTTAATAAATCTTCAATATGTGTTTGTATTAAAATGATATTTTGACAATATTTTCAGAGTTCTGTAAGGTAAAAGCACTTCATCTTGGCTTATCCTAGGGATAAACATAATTTGGAGCCTTGTCATTGAGAGCCACAATGGGCACCATGCACCCTCTGATGCAGTTTCTGCTCTTTATAACCCAGCTCCCCAAGGAATATTGGAGAAACTGGCTAGACTTGGTGGAACTATAAAAATGTCATCAATCATGGTGTTGTGGACAGAGCATCTCTCAGAAAACACAGGCATTAACACATTTAGTATCAAAAGGATTAAATTTATGGTGGAACAAGATTCATGTATATTTGACTTATTTAAGATCTTATCCAATTTGTGTCTGGAAATGCCTTGAATGGCTGTATGTCACACTACCTCTAAAACCAATCACTCTTCATAAGCAGATTTACTTGACTACAGGAGCTCTGAGAAAATCTCCTGTTTGCCTCATACTCCCAGCTCCCAGGCAACTCATCCCACAACCAACACTTCTCTGAAGGGCATTTTAAGTGTACAAACTCACTCCATCTCTGCTGCTGCATTTGAGGCTGGGGCATGGCAGGCAAAACAGGAGCAAAGCTGATGACAAGAACACAGAGCTCTTTTCATCCCCATCCTGCCCTACTCTCCAGGGGCTATTGAAAAAGATGGGTGGTTTTCACTGCGATCTGCTAAAGACTGCTTCCACAAGTGTGGTTAGCTTTTCTACTCATTTTTTTTTCTTCACAAACCACCTGAGAAGTGGCACACAGGGACAGAATCCCATTCAGACCCTTGTGACAGTTGAGATGCTCTTAAGATCCTCCTTAAAAATGAAGTGTGATAGTTTGTGTTGAGTGCTGTCTAGAAAGAGAACTTTCTCATGTGTGACTTCCAACACCACTGAGTATCTTGGAAAATCAAGCTAATGCTGTTCACTCAGTCCCCTGTCCACTCACCCTCCATCCCTCACAGACAGGAAGTTCAGTCTCCTTTGTTCATGAAGCTTGCACCCGCTCCCCTTTAAAATGTCATCAGAAAAACAGCAAATCCAGGTTACTACAGAACAGAATATCTAAAAGGATGAATTATGAGAGGTTGTTATGTGTCCCTCCTTGGGCTGGTGTCTATGAATTGGCACCCAGGAGCCTTGAGTTTAGAACCTGAGTACAGGAAAGTTCTGATTAACACATGGAAGATAACAGATAGTGGAGAACAGTAATCATCCCTGCTGTCTCAACTGCTGGACTAGATGACTAGATGAGTCCTAATATTCCTAAATCTACAGTCAATATCTGGGAACCCCCAATTGCTGAGATCCTCAATTCTTTCTGAATCACTTTTCTGTTACCACCCTGTCATACTCAGTGGCACTGCATTTATACACATGCTAACAGCACCCATAGCCCACTCTGGAAGGGCATGTTTAGATGTCAGGATCCTACTAAGAACAAGCAACCCAATTAAGCAGATCTGTGTAAGAATGTCACAGAGTGCATTGCCAAATTGCAGATTATTTGATTGTCATGACTGTAAGCCACACCATTCCTGAGATTAGTTGGAAAGATATGCTATAGCCTTATACCTGAAATTACATCACAAATATAATAAGAACTCATTCAAAATCATGGGAATGATTATTGGTAGAGGCATTCTGATAATAGATTAGTCTAGAAGTGAAAAAAAAAGTCATGTGAAATAATCACTTTTGCAGCAAAGAAGCACTCTGGTTTTCTTTTATCTTTTGGTTATATCTGGGCTGATTTTTGCTGAAAGTAAGAAAACATATAAAAGTTATTAATAAAGTACTTTTTGGTATACTTTAAATTCAACCCATAACCTCAACTGGAAACTTTTTTGCACCTGCCTTTTTGATGAAATCTAAATGTTGGGATTTTTTTTCCATCTTTCAGAAGCAGACAAAATAATGGAATCTTAATTTAGGTTTCATCTTTGGGCCAATCGGTTCCTTACTTCAGAACCTGTACCCCAACACAAAATATCTCACTTTAATTTTCTTACTTGATATTAGTCTCCAAGATTTCACACTTTTTGAGCCCTTTTAAAATTGTATACAAATCCCCAAGTCAGCAAGTGTCCTCCTGTTCAGAATAATGCTTTATTTCCTGCTGTAGAGAAACAGAAATGAGCATTCCATTCAAACATTATCTCTTGCCTGTTGTTACCCTCTGTAAACTTTTTATTAAAGATTAAAGTTAACACACTATCTAGTTACATTACTATAAAATTTGCTCATATTTTTCTAGTGAATGGTGGTTTTGACAATAGGTGAGTAAATGGAAGTGAGGATTATCTACTTCATTCAGAAGATCTTGGGAAATTTCAATAAAGATTCCCTGATAGAAGCATAGACCCCAAAGAATTTTGTGAAGAAATAAGCAACGAGAATCTAAAGGCAATCTGGTACTTTAAAAAGGAACAAAATAGTCATTTCTTAGATGTGTAACTTCAAGAGGCTTCTCCATGGGAAGTTGCCCTCTTCTTCAGCAGACTTGCAGCAGCCTCTTGTCATGTTTTCCTATATTTTCTTAAGAAAAAATCATCAGTGTGGGCAGCACATTTTTAAAAGGTCAAAAACATAATTTCTTGTACAGTGAACAGGCTGCTCAGCTGTTTCCAGGTAATTCTGAGGTTAAAACATTTTAGCCGCCTTGGGGCTTTCCTGAGTTAAAACCTGTTCATTTAAAAAGAGGGTGGAAGGGCGGGATAGGAGGGGGGAACAGGGAGGGCTTTGTTACTGAGATGTAACTTGAAGAAAAAAAAATAAAGTATATAAAAAAAAAGTTCTATAAAGCTTATTACCCTTCATTTCGAAACGTGTTTACTCCACCTTTAGTCCATAGTCTCAATGTGTTGAGAAGAGATCTTTAAAAAGAAGAACAGTGAAGTCAGGGGCTTTGAGTCTTTTTTATCAACATCTGGAGAAGAGACTCCTATCCATTAAAAAAAAAAACACCAACAAGCAACCATTCCTTGCAGAATTTTTTTTTAAATATAAGACCAGTTTTATCATTAAGTGAAAGCTATTATAAAAGAAAATATTTATCTTTTACTTCACTTGGAGATTCATAGTTTGCTTATTTAAATGAACACAAACAATGACTAGAAATGCCCAAATCCAAAACAAGGATCAAGAAAGGGAAAACAAAGCATGGGAAAGCTAAAAAATAATATCTGTAAAATTAAATTATGATATGTTAGTTACTATTAAATATACTTTTGTACAGGAATAATAAAAATCGATGCTGTGACATATCAAATATCAACATTTGAATGAGATCTGAAGTTCCTCTATTAAAGAAATCTGTAGATAAATGCATCTCTACAGAGATCATTTTTAACTATTGCAGACTTCTATTGATATAAGACCAGGCTCAGACAACTTACATACAGCAGTTCAGGAAAATGTCCATGGCATTACCTCACTAAGACAGATACCTATGCTGTTCACACAACAAAGAAATCAACTAATGATGCATTTCTCAGACTGTGGTGTCATGAGTTGAATACATGTTTAAAATGCATGCCTGTATTTTAGTAGACTACATAAATCTTGTAGGAGAGCGGGAGCCTTTTGTAACTGTGTAAGACAGGCATGCCAGCACAGAGTATGCAAAGCTAATGGAAACTTCATATAACTGGAACAAATTCTAGGACCCAGCCAGCATAGCATGTCCCTGGAGTTACTCCAGCCTAAGAGAAAGGAGGCCAGTGTCTATGAACAGTGATTGCTTACACGAGAAAACTGCCAAAGCAATAGACATTGTTCTGGTTTGAAACTTGGACATCCTCCAAAGACCCAAATAGTGAAAGACTTGACCACAGGCCTGTGACACAAGTAAGAATAAGGAGAGTCTTTAGTAGGTGGGGGACTACTAGAAGAAAGTTATGTCATTGAGGGCATGCTCTTAAAGAAAACAGGAGACTCTTGTTTTGTTCTCTCTCATGTTTACCTCCTGTCTGCCATCGTTTTTTGAGCTTCACTCTAGCACATATGATGCACTGCTTTATATAGGCCCACCAGTCATGGACAGAGACCTTTAAAATATTGAAACAAAAATCTTCCCTGCTTTTAAGTTGCTTATGTTGGGCATTTTATCAAAGTGGTAGAAATCTAACACAGGCATAATTTCCTATTAAATTGGGGAGTTTAGGGAATCCCAGCCCACTCAAATGGAAGCCAGAGGAAGCCCCAAGCAAAAAAAAAAAAAAGATACAGGCTCAGCATTTGGAAGGCAGACTGGCCAGCAAGCACTGAGGCAAAATGTTGTCCTCCTGGAGCTGCTGGAACAAACTTTCATAAACCGCCTGGCTTAAGCACTACAAAAATTTATCCTCTCACAATTCTAGGAGCTAGAAGTCCAAATTCAAGGTGTCAATGAGGCTGTGCTCATCCATGACGCCCTTTAATAGACTCTTTCTGTGGTTTCTTGTTTTTTAGGTGGCTCTGGGCTTATATTAATGAGGTCAAAAGTCTCATAATAAAAGGGAAGTTTTTATAACAAAACCTTGCGTCTGCATGCCACACAATGATTTAAGTGAAACCCCAAGAATTTCAGGCTGATCACACTCATGGACTATGCACTAATTAAGGTCTGTGCCTTGTGTAGTAGAGTATATTTCTCCAAGTTTTCATCCATGGTCTGAAAAATTAAAGTAATTCTTTTATCCAGGTGAATGGCAAACAAGCAGATACATAAGATCATTACTAATATTCATGAGCAGGCATCTGTTAGGTTTATTGAGGATGTTAAATTCTTTCCCCCAGATGAAAAGGGCCAACTCATTCGGTGGTTTTAGCTCTTACTCCTCATCCACTCCTCCCGGTCCCTTTGGAAAGCAGTGGGGAAGAGATGCATTCTGGAAGGCAATGTAAGCAAGAAAGCTGGAAACATGGAAAATGCTGAGAAGTGGATTGTGAGGTAAAGGGTAAGGTGAAAAAAAAATCCTTCATGCATCCAGTAGATCATCTATGACACTGTCATAGCCTGGAAGCTATTCTGCAATTTGTACTTGGAGAAGTCTTTCCAATCCAGCACATTCTGTTGTAATGATTAGGGAAACTAAGCCAAAAAACTTGCATAGGAGAGAACACATATCTACTCCCTCTATTGGTTCCAAGTTTATCTGTGCATGTACTATATATCCATATACTCATTCTGTAAATCCATATTAGGTAGTAAGCTACTTAAGCCCACCCAGCTGAGCTCTTAGGTCAAAGAGTCAAACAGTCACCTTTGACTCTTTTTCCCTTGACCTTTGTTGACCCTACATCTATTTTTTTAATGTGCTTACTAAAAGATAGAAGTATAATTTCTTTTTTTTTACAATGGAAATCTCAAGCTGGGAATACAGTTCAGTCATGCAAGTGCTTGCCTTGAATACACAAGGACCTGAGTTTATAATGATTATCTGAGTATGATGCTGAATGCTTGTAATCCCAGTGTTGGTGATATAAATACATGGGGATCCCTGGCCTTGCTGGCCAGCCAATCCATTGTAATTTATAACCAGTGAGAGATGTTGTCTCACAAATAAATGGTGGATGGCTCCTTTGGGGTAGTAGCTGAAGTTCTCCTCTAGTCTCCACATGTGCATGCATTTACACACACACACACACACACATCCTCACATAATAATAATAATAATAATGAACATAGGACCATAGAGATAACTTAGTTATTAAGTATGGCTGCTGTTCTTCCAGAAGATCTATCTGAGTTTGGTTCAAGAACCCACCCTGAATGGCTCAAAATTTCCTGTAACTCCAGCTCCATAAGATCCCACACTCTTTTCTGGACCCATCAGACCCATACACACATGTGGCATACACTCACATAGACACACACATATGTAAATCAATAAAATTAAAATAAACTTTTAAAAACTCATGATCACACTAATTACCCTACGTATGTTAAGCCCCAATGCCATATGAAATCCACTACAAAACGCTTCTAGTATTCCACAACTAAAAATAAAATAAGATTACAACACAAAACAACTTTATAGCACATTTATTGAAAGCAAGAGCTGTGAGGGATAAAAACAATACTCGTTCTTCTAGGAAGCTCGTAATTCCACCTTAGCAGAGCATGATTTAAGAGCTGTGGAGTGCTTTACAGGTGAGAAGTTATGCAGCAGAGTGCCTTAAACCACAGATTTGAAGGATGAATTATAACTCCTGTTGGTTTAATCACTCTGCTCATTGCCCTCCAGCCAGACACTTAAGAATGACTAAAACTTTTCAGTCTCCATCTTAAGTCATGAACTTCTAGGTATCAATGCCAGAAAGGCAATAAAATCCAGACTTCTGGAAGGTGAGATGAGAGTTCAAAGTCTTAAACTCTCTCTAACCCTCCCTTCAGAAAGTTTTCCTTGCCTCTCAATTTTCCAGGAGATTGGTGAGCAAAAAAGTTGTTACTTATAGGGTATTTAAAATTCATATTCTGAGGCCACACCCCACACTGCTGACAATATCGGTTTAAGTTGTTCTAAGGCAAAAGGGAGGAAATTGCTCCTATTAACAAGCAATCTCAGATGACTCTCAGGGTATCTGCTGATTATTCTCTGAAAATCTGTGATTCAGAGAAAATTTATCATCAGTTTGCTACGTTGATACTCTAAAAACAGCATGGTGATGGTTAATTTTTTTTCAAATGATTTAATTGTGTTTCAATGAGCACTTATAAGCACTGTGATTTATTTAATTCTCACAATGACTCTGAGAGATCCTATTCTATTCTTACAGATAACAGAATGGAAACTCAGGTAAAGTTAAATAAACTGCCTAAACTCAAACCTATCTAGCAGAAACATTTGTTCCAGGTTGGAATATTTGCTGGACTTCAGAGAGCTCAATGAGAATTTTGTTTCTTTTTTTTCTTCAAGTTACATCTCAATCACAATCCCCTCCCTACTCACCCCCCTCTGATATCACCCACCCACCCTTTTCCCCTCAAACCCCCCATTCACTTCCTTTTTTAAGTTTAAGGTATATCTTCCCCCCCGAAAAGCTCCCCCTTTCAGTCCAACAAAATGGCTCATTGTCTTATAACAACAAATACAATACAAAACAACAGAAATAATTAGACCACAATTATGAGAATGATAAGGCTTAGCATACATTCCCAATGTTCAGTCCATACATATTTGGCAACTGACTTTAACATTCTACTATGTAACCATCTCCATGAGTTTAAAGTTCTATATCTAACTCAGCTCTCATACTGACTTGCATCACAATTTTAAAAACATCTTCTTAGATCCAGAACACCCTCTTGATTCCTAAACAACTCAAAATTTAACTATGAGACTCTAGCTATCTATTCTTCAACCACCTCAGAGACCTGAGAGAGATAAATATATCTGATTATGCAGGAAGTACAGGACCAGCAACTTCCAAAACTAAGAAATGACATACCAGTGGCTGCCTAGACAGTTCCCAATTTCTCTCCATACATTACAGAGTCAATCTTCAGCTGTTTGGCCCAGTTTCTCTGACAGACATTGATTGTAAAGCAGGAATTATGAAAGACTTGCCTACCCTGTCTTGGCAGAGCTAGGCTGTCGACTTACCTGCTTCCCAACTACTCTCATAATGGTTGATCGGTAATAAAAATAATACATACTACTTTTAAAGCATAATTTTTGAAAAATCTCCTTTTGTACCAATAAATAAATAAATAAATAAATAAATAAATAAATAAATAAATAGCAACTATCGGATACACGAGTCAAGCAGGCCACAGCTGGTCATTGGCAACAATTAGCCAAGATGAGGCAGAGGCAATGAATGAGAATTCCAGTGTTGTTCTTAGACACTGTGCTTATAAGTAATTCAACTTCATACATTGGCCACCCTAGAATGTCAATGAGGTGCTGGACTTTTAGTTGTGCCTGATTTTGGATCAAACCCTCTGCTGATAACAGTGACAAACTCTGAAGAATATATGAAGCAACTACTTGAAGGCAGTTAACAGTGACATAAAGTAGGAAGACACTGGAGTTTCATCACAGTAAGAGTCACATCCATATGTCTTTACTTAGTGTACCCCTCATTCCCCACAAGTCTCTAGACTATGGTTAGAGCAGAAAGCTTTGAGATTTACTGACCTGAATAGTTAGAGGACACATTTTGGACCTGACAGAGCAACTGAAGAGGGGTAAATTCCAGAAAAGAGAAGGAAGACACAGAAACTGTATATGCACGATCTTCAAATTTGTTTAAATCCAGGACTGTAACTCACGGGGTAGGTGAGATTCCAAATAACTCAGGATAAAAAGTAGTACTTACAGAGAAAAACCAAGAAAACAACAACAAAAAAAACCTTGATAATTGTTTACTTCAGGCCAGACAAGTTTGGTGTTTGTATACTCTCAAGCTAAATGTACCTGGTAAATACCTCAAATTTCCTGTTGTACTTCCATGGTGGTTATATATTATGATCACACCAAAGGCCCAGGATTAAAGGTTTATCTAACAACAGAGGCACAGCTAAAGTAGATCTGCCTTACTGAAGCCTAAACCCAAGTGTGCAAAACGGTAAAGTGATCCACCAATAACTACCTGCTGGATATTCTTCAGAGAGGGGTATGAGAATAAAGAATCTTTTAAATGTACATTTCTATTAAAACTTAATAGATGTGTAAACATGTCTAAATCTCAGCCAATATGAACAGATCAAAATATTATCCAGATACTGGAATTAAAGACAGGGTTTCTAAAATTCCTATGTGTTAGCAAATTTACAAGAAGAAAAATGGGCAAATAGCAGAGGACGGGAGGGTCTCAGTAAACATTCTAAACTCTAAAAACTATCCAAAGCCAAACGCTAGTACTGAGATTATAAAATATTTTTTTAATCTTAAATTACTGACTGGCTCTTATAGAAGATCAGAACTAACTGAATAACAGGTCAGTAAAACTGAAGACAGAATACTAAAATCCCCAAGGTGAGATAGAATGAATTAAACAAAACAAAAACAACAAAAGATGTAGCACCAGAAAGATGGCTCAGTGGCTAAGAGCTTACCAAGTCTGACAACCTGAGTTCATTCCTCAGGACCCACATGGTAAGAGGAAAGAACAAATTCCCATGAGATGTCCTCCAACACACACACACACACACACACACACACACACACACACACACACACAC
>CAJQZJ010000622.1:1023420-1056597 GCA_907164525.1 Lophiomys imhausi | reverse complement strand
CACACACACACACACACACACACACACACACACACACACACACACACGTGCACGCACGCATGCACGCACGCACATATATACATTCACAGAATATATAAAATGTACTGAAAATATCAAAAAATGGATGAAGCAAGTGACCTCTGTGCTGGTGTCAAGCAATCTAACTTAAATACAAGTCCCAGATGGAGAGTAGAGGGATATTGACCATTTTTTTCATATTTAATAGAAAACAACGGTTCTCATGTTCAGAAACGTTTTAAGTAGAAAAGAAAGCAAACACTAGCACATTACAGCCTGCCTAATGAAAACAACATTAATTGTTAGTGTTTTACATATGATGAAAATAGAAATTCAGAAAATGTAAGGAAATTTCTCAGGCTCACCCAGTGTGTGGCAGGGCTGAGTGTCTGAAATATGGCACAGTGATCATGTTTCTAATGTTTCTGTTACATCTGTCACACACTAAGCTGGTCCCAAGCCCTCAGATCTCCAACATACAGCCAGCTGGAGCAACAGGAAATGATCTCATGAATGAAACCGCAATGCGCAGGCAGTGCCTACCTTGCCTTGAGGCCCTTTTGCTAAGTGAGCTCTGCCTAAAAGTGACCCAGGGATTCACTTCATCTCATTTATGTGCTCTGTGCCTGGCACAGCCAGAGGTGAACCAGACCTCTGAATATTGTTCCCAATTTTGCAGGAGCAACGAAGCAAAGGTGTGTACCTTATCTGTCTTTGGTATCATGTGTACTTGCAGCGTTCTGGTCCCTGGGCCACCAGGATGAAATTCTTTTCCTTAGCCCACCTAACATGACTGATGCCAGCAACACAGCATCACAGCCAAACAGATGTTTTCCCTGGAGAATCTGTTTCTACTGCCTCATGATGAAGAATCACCTTTGGAGAATAAACAAACGTACATGTGTGTAAGCTCCAGTAAGACAAAAGTCATCCATTTCAGCTGTAATAGCAAATGATCATTGCTTATGGAAATAGGGATCAGATGGGTTGGAAGTCACTCAAGCATTTATTTTTAAGTGTCACACTTTGTAGACTTCACTGTAGACTTATTGTTTACTGGAGTTTTTTAAATGAAGAAATTGTTTCTAGAATGACCAAAAGTCTCATGTGGTTCCTTACAGTAATTTCTAACAGCCATAACTGATCAACTTTTGGTCTCAGACTACATTGTGGAGTTACCAGTATCATTTTGTTGGATGCCATTTCACTCTTCACTTACAATGTCTATCCAGTTGACATTTTCATTATCAGTCCTTCTCAGTGTTGGAAGCTTCTTCAAATAAAGAAAAGACAAGTGGGACATATATATTACAATTTCCACTTGAATGGTAATTTAGCTACTTGTAGTAGGCTAAATAACGGTCCCAAAAGTCACATCCACAACCTGATACCCAGAACCCATAGGACTACTTTAGATGGCAAAGACTTTGAAGATAAGATTAGGTTATTGATCTTGACATGAGCCCTTTATCATATGTTGTTAGAAAGTGTCCATATAGAGCTCTAGCGGTTCAAATGGTTAGCACATGGTATTTATACAGAAAGTGTCCATATATGAGAGACTCAACAGGCCATTTGACCCACATAAAAGAAGAGAATGCCTTGTAACTGCAGAGGCATAGTCTGAAGTGATGTGTCTATGAACCAAGGAATGCTGGCAATCCCCAAAGTTAGAAGAGCCAAGGAATAGATTCACTCCTAAACATTCCAGACAGACTAGGGCATAACCCTGACAATATTTTTGTTTTGGGTCAATAAAACTGAATTTGAATGTCTGGCTTTGGAACTGTAAGAGAATAAATTTTTATTGTTTTAATCCACCAAGGTTTTGGTCATTTCTTATAAAAGCTCCACAAAAGTTGTATACTCTGTTTCCACATATTATATGGCAATTAAATATTTGCACTTCAGTATATTTATTCATAAATATAATGACATGTGAACTAACCCAATATGCTAGGCAACAAAATCCTTTTCTACCCATGTATATTAAATTTACCCTATCCAACATAGTATATTTGAAGATTTTTCCCTATTTCTAGAAAGAGAAATATTTTAATCACTTTGGGATCCCCCTTAAAGTGGTGCTTTTTCCATAGGAGATGTCGAAAGGCTCAGAGAATATATATAGTATTGTAAAAGTTTACTAGTAAAATACCTCTAGCTTCTAGACCATGAATCCTTAAATAATAAATTAGAATCACAGGGGAAGCTATATCAGGTAGTGGATGGCTAAAGCTGTTCTGATCCTAATAATGTCAATGTGAACACAGAAGAGAACAAGATTGTGAGTATTCATGAAATATGAGCAACTATCATGGGGTACACACTGTTGGTTCCTTATTGTGGTAATGGTATGTGTTACCTAAAAGAGACAATGCTATATGTATCCAGAATTTAGTCAAGGCCTTATTATATAAGTCTCCTTAGTATACAGAAAGTATGTTCAATAATAAAGTATCATGACTTTTAGGAGCATGGGCAATCAGTACTCTGATCAACTCTAGTTGTATCCTTACTTGAGTATGAAAGACATGCTGACTCTTACTAGGACTAGTAACACCTTGGATTCTGAGACTATTTTGAGGAGGGGGAGAGGTATACAAAGGAATCTGGAATTTAGAAGAATGTAGTCACAATTTCTGTCCATACATTAGAGCATCTATCTTCAGCCTCTTGACCCAGTATCCCTGACAAACATTAATTGTAAATTTATTGAGGTACTAGGATTTACACAGTAATCATGAAGGACTTGCCTACCCTGTCTTGGTAGATCTAGGCTGTAGACTTACCTGCTTCCAAGTTTTGTCTTTTTTGGATAGCATTGTGTCTACAGTTGAAGCATGGGATTTTTCTTGCCAAGTGACCAGCTTGCCACTAATGAAACCATCTCCAATTGGAGATTCTTCAATGCTCATCCTCTACTTGGAGTAGAATGGGAGTGCTATCAGGAGCTGACATGTCTCAATATCAAAAATATCTTAAGTTAAGAAAACATCTTTGAATGCCATATTCTGCAGATCTCTTGAGGTTTTTGAAGACCACCTATCTATCTCCATATATTTGGATAAGCAAATGTTGCTTGTCTATTAACAACTTGATTTCTGGTTAACTTAGAAAACGTCTGTGATAAACCATCCTAGTACCTAACAAAGTGACAAGTTTGAATGACTATTAGTTTGCATTTCTTTTTATGTTTATTTATTACTTCAGGTTACATCTCCATCACAGTACCCTCTTTCAACCCTTCCCAATCCCTCTCTCCCACCCTCTACCCCCTATCCCTTCCATCCCACTCCTCTGGAGTGGAGTGTCCCTACTTATCAGTCCCCCTCCCCAGTTCAGCAGTCATATGAGGACCAACAGTCTCCTCATACACTGGGGGCCTACAAGGAAGCACCACTAGGGCAAAGTGTCTTATTGACAGGTAACAAACTGCATGTTCATGTTCCCTTTGATACATTCATTGTAGTATAGTTATCCTGTACTATATGGCTAAAATCCAATTATAAGTGAATAGATGCCATGTGTATCCTTCTGAGTCTGGGTTAGCTCACTCAGGATGAGCTTCTCCAGTTCCATCCATTTGGCTGCAAATTGCATGATTTCATTGTTTCTGATGGCTGAGTAGTATTCCATTGTAATTATCCTAAACAGTTTGTGACAGTTGCTATCAAAAGGCCAAAACTTCACATTGAATTTTTTAGTGTTCCCTACATTCATGCTCTAATGTATGGAGAGAAATTGGGGACTGTCTATGCAGCCAGCTGTCTGTCATTTCTTAGTTTTAGAAGCTCCTAACTCTGCACTTCCTGTATAATCAGATATATTTATCCTTTTCAGGTCTCTAATGTGGTTCAAGACTAGATAGTTATACTCTCACAGTTAAATTTTAAGTTGTTTAGGGATTAAAAGCATGTTCCTGGTCTAAGAAGATGTCTTTAAGTTGATAATGTAAGTTAAGATGAAAACTGAATTAGGTATAGAACTCATGGAGATAGATAATAGAATATTACTATTAGTTGCCAAATATGTATGGACTTGACATTGGGAATGTACGTTATACCTTATAATTTTCATAATTGTTGCCTAATTATTCAAAAACATAATTAGGAGTTCTTGTAGAAAGGGAAGAGGATAGGAGGGTGAGACCACCAGGAGGGGTAGAGGGAGGGGACTGTGATGAGAGATGTAAGAGTTGTAACTTGAAGTTAGAAATAAACATAAGAAAACAGGATTCTGAAAAAAAAGAAATAAAGCTAGGACATTATGATTTTTGAAGAAGAAGAAGAAGAAGAAGAAGAAGAAGAAGAAGAAGAAGAAGAAGAAGAAGGCAGCCATGAGGCCATGAGTAGCTAAATGGAAATGCTGCAGTCTCCTTGCCTTATGTGAAGTTTGCTGGCTATAGTTTTTAAGTTTTAGTTACCTATAGTCGACTACAGACCAAAACACTAAATGGAAAACTCCAAAATTAAACAATAGAATTTAAATTGTCTAAATTCTGAGTAATATGAAAAAAATCTCTCTTCATCTCACTCTGTCTCACCTGGGATACAAATCACCCCCTTTTCTACAAGTTCTATATAGTGCCCACCTTTTAGTAACATAGCTACTATCCTTGTTCTCAGATCTATTGTTGTATTACTGCAGAGACTGTGCTCAAAGAACCCTTATTTTACTACATAATGGACTCAAATAACATAATGGAAAGGAGATACCAGTACATAAAATATACACAAACAAATTAACACTTTCACTGTGTAACAATATTAAAGGGTACATAGGAAAAACCATTTTACATGTACAGTTCAATTTCCATCTGCAGTTTGTATTATTCACGGGGAATCTTGGAATATACACTCCCACAGGTAAGAGAAAAACATGCCTTTTGGGTTGGTGGCATGTGACTTTAGTCCATCCACTAAAGATGAAGACGCAGGCAGATCGCTAAATTCGAGGCCAGCCTAGTCTACAGAGTTCCAGGACAACCAGGACTACACAGAGAAGCCCTGTCTTGAAACAAACAAAAAAAGAAAGAAAAAAAGAAATAAAGAAGGAAGGAAGGAAAGAAAGAAAGAAAGAAAGAAAGAAAGAAAGAAAGAATCTATATCTGTATCATTTTTCTACAGTACAATGTGTGAGTCACACCTCCTAGCAGAAACAGTGAAGTCCATGAGGGCTGATCAGTGATTAAAATAATACTATAATTAATGCATTCTAATATTAGCTGGTATGCTACCTGTAGCATACATTTCCTTTATTAAGTAATGGAATATGGAAAAGGGCTGGCATTCTCAGCATTTAATATCTTGTTAATCCTTAAGGCAGTCATGATATGTATATGCACTTCTTTATACATGAATCACTCACTGGCTGTCAGAGTACAAATCACCAGCAAACTAAGGGGTCAGGAAATTTCTGTGATATTAAAACATTATTTTCTAGTAGGCCAACTTTTTGACAGTTGGTAGGAACATAGAAGAAGGGTTACTTAGCACCTTCATCTTTCCCAATTCTTTGCTCCCCTCCAGATGTTTCTCTGGACTTCAGCAAGTCACAGCACCTCTTTACATAGTTCATTAAATATATATATTCTTAAGGTCATTTGGTTTCTTGTCTGTTGAATTTGCTTTTGTTTGTTTGTTTGTTTTAGGCAGTGATCTAGGCTGGGCTCAAATTTTCTATGAACCAAGGATGACCTTGGACTTCTGATGCTCCTATCTTTTCCTCTTAAGTGCTGGAGTTACAGACACGAGACATTCCTATTTTTACATGCTGTTGAGGATGAGACTGGGGCTTGTACACAATAGGCAAGCTCCTTACCAACCCAGCTGCAACCCAACCCTGTTCTTCTGCTTTCTTAAGTGTTTAATTTGACCTTCCTATAAAATATTTTAGCTCACTTTTGATCATTACTGCAAACTGGGTAGAGAAAGAGTAAAGAAGACAGAATATAAACAGGAAATCTGTGATTCTTGATAATATATAAAGCAGCTGACCTAAAAAGGAAATTCAGAAAGAACATGGGACTTCTGAGTTCTTGTTACCAAGCAACAGAATTCCTAATACCTGAACCTTCACAACAAAGGAAACTTAGATGCTAAACCTATCTGGGTCTGGGAACCCTGCTTTACTATTGTGGACATTCAATCATCTCAGAATGACAAGACAAGTCTGAGTTTGACTGATAGGGTATTGTTCAGACTGCATTCCTTATGGGCAGAAATAAGCTTCCAGTCACAAATGTGGATCCTGCAACTAATCCGTGCTATGTCTTGGGATGCCGAGGCCTCTAAGGTAAACAGGTAAGTGTCTTTGCTATCTAGAGGGACTATAGAAATGCTCATTCAGAGAAGCACACCACAGATAATTGAGTTTACCAAACCCTGACCCTAACTACAAAATTGAACAGCATAAATGAAACCTTTGATTCTCGAAGGATCTGCATATTGAACCTTGGCCTCTTTCATCTCCAGTTCTTTTTCACCCATAGAACAATGTTGATGTTAGAGTAGTTCTTTTCCCTCCCAGAACTTCCAGCAGCTCCATTCATAAAATTGGTAGTGTAATATTCAGCAAACTCTGTGGAGTTTAAGTGTTTCCTCATAATGGATGAAGTACCTAACCAGTACTTCAAAGTCCCTTTTATTAAAAATCACCATTTGTAGAGGGGTGAGGCTCAGAGAACACTATGGAAGGGACAGAAAGAATGTAGGAGTCTAAAGATAGGGAGGTAATAATTATATGAAATGCTATCTTCTGGGCATAATATAGCCAACACAATTATAATCTTATAGCAGTTTTAGCTGCTTATGATGGGATTTTTTTTAAACTGAGCCTGTTAGCAGTCAATAATAGATCATGGAAGGGCTCTGAGGGAATTACCCCTCTCTGCTGAACTATTGGCCACTGAGAGGGAGTCATTGTCTTCAGGTGGAACCCATTAATCAGACCACGAAGGTCTCAGTGAATCTCTCTCTCTCTCTCTCTCTCTCTCTCTCTCTCTCTCTCTCTCTCACACACACACACACACACACATGCACACCATAAAAACACATGGATAAAGAAAAGTGACTGATAAAGAAGAAGTAGAAAGAGGCTGGTGTTTCAAAGAGTGAGGTGACAGTAAGAAAAAGTTCATTATACACAGACTACTTTTTGCCCTTAATTTTGTGTAATAATGTAGTTTAGTTGAAAGCAAAAGGCATAATACTGATGAACTCTTCATTGTATGGAGATGTAACATATATGATGTAAATATGAAAATTCCCAAGACATCTACAAAGCAGCACATAGGTGTTAATATGTGCATTTGGTAAGGCCAGAGATACAAGATCAACATTCAACCAGTTATATTTCTGTATTTTGATAATAAACATTTGTAAATAATAATTTAAAAGTAGTGCCATCTCCAACTGACCCTCCCAATTAGTCAAGCATACATCTAACAGTATATGTTCAAGATCTCCACATATAAATACAAATGAAAGTATAACCGTTCCAAATTTATTGGATACAGCAAAATAAATTCTATAGGAAATGTAATTGCATTAAAATGCATATATTCAAAATGGATAAATATCTAAAATCAATAACCTAAAAGTATATTTTGAGAAACCAAAGATAAACTCTCTATCTAGGTTAAACAAGAAGAGAAAATGTGAGAAGACACATAAATTAATTATGTCAAAAACGAAATGCAGACCACCATCCCTGATCTCTCAGGCATTAAAGAGACAATAAAGGAACACTAAACAAATCCATTCCCACATATTTGATAACTTAGATAAAACGGAACAATTCCTTGAAAAACAAAAACTACTAAAACTCACAGAAAGGCAGTCACACTTACCAAATAATCCTATTAAAGAAGTGAATCAACAATTATTAACTTTACTTAAAAAAATAATGGGTCCAGGGAGTTTTACTGATAGATTTTACCTAATATTTAAGAAAGAAATCATTCCAACTTTCCACTCTCTTATAAAAAATAAAATTAGAAGGACTACTTGCTAATTCACTTTCTCAGTCCAGCATGACCCTGACGTCAAAGGAAGATAGAGATATCAGAAGGAAGAAAAACTAAAGGGAGGTCTTTCATGAAAACAGGAGGAAAAAGCCAACAAAAAAGAATGAAAAACCATGCCCATGGGGGATGGATTCCAGTTACACAATACTGGACCAGTGTTTAAAAAAAATCAGGTATTATAAGTCATTCCATCAGTGGGCTAAAGAAGAAAAATCTTAATTTTATCAAAAGATACAAGGAAAGCATTTGACACCAAATCATGCTAATTCTGAACAGTGTTTTTCCAGAAAACAGCAGCAATTACCCTAACACTGAAAGAAGTGAAGACATCAAAGGAAAGGAAAAATCCAGAGCAATGTGTTTTGATAAGCTTCTCAACTTCATAAAGAATGTCTTTTTAAAACTCTGGGGGTTTATTAAAACTCTTAAAATACCATTTAAGAAGGTCTTAAATGTGGGTGCTTTCCCCCAAGGTCAGAAGCAAAGCAAAGATATCTGCTCTAGCCATGTTTACTTAATGCTATGCTTGTAAATAGTACAAAGCAGCAATTACAAAGGAAGAAATAAACTATTTTCCATATGATTAGCAACATATAAAATTTCAAACAATCACATTTTTTTAAATTTTTGTACTTTATTTTTATTTCATGAGTATGGTTTTATCTTGCAGGTATGTTTGTGTTCTGCATACATGTGGTATCCATAGGAGTTAGTAAAGGGCACCACATCACCTGGAACTAGAGTTACAGATGGTTGTGACATGCCACATGGGTGTTAGGAATCTAACCCAGGACTATTGGAAGACCAGTCAGTAAGCTATCTCTGAGCTCCTTTTCCAGCTTCCCCCACCCTGAATCTATTTTAAAATCCTGTAATAACATCACAGAATATCAACATGCAAAAGACAACTATGTCCCCATATACGAGTAATATACTGCTGGGATTGGAAGTTTAGTTTAAAAAATGTCATGTATAACAATATTAAATAGCATATGGATATAGAAGTATATAATCTCTATATGGAAAGCTAAATAAATGGAGAAACTACCAGGTTCATGTATTGATTTACTCTATTTATTTAAGATGTTAATTCTCTCCCCTAAGTGAACTATCTATTTTGGCAATCCCAGTGAAAATTCTATCAAGACACTTTTTGCATATTGACTCAGAATGCTTATAAAATTACAAAAGAATTGGAATAATTAATCTTCTTAAGGAAAAAACAAAGTTGTAGAACTCACATTACCTAGCATTGACACAGTTTAAAGCTATAGGAAGAAGAGGAGGGTGATATTGGTCACAGAATAGATACATAGGCCAAAGAAAAAGGAAAAAAATAGTTCCAGACTAGATCCATATATATGTGCTCAATTGATTTTTTTAAGATGCAAAGGAAATTCAAGAGCAAAAGGACAGATTCTAACCAATAATGACAGCTATTGGTTGCTCGTAAGAAAAATCTTCCCATGCATCTCACATCACACATCAAGAACTGATAAAATACTACAACTATTAGAAGAATGTACAGGAAACTCCCTGTGACCATAGGGTAAGGCAGAATTTTTTTAATATGATACCAAAAGCACAATCTATATAAAGGATTAAAAATTAAAAGTACTTTTGTTCTTTGAAGGACACAACAAACTAAAAAAAATATTTGAAAATTATATATCTGAAAAATGAATGAAATAAGAAAATAAGCCAATATTCACTACTAGTCAAAATATTTTAATGAATATTCCACCAAAGAACTTAAATAGTGGCAAATAAGCAATGTAAAAAGATGTTAAAGATTACTAGAAATTAAGGACAGAAAAATTTAAACCACAATTCCATCAAGTTAACCTGATCTAAATGATGAGATCCTAGAGAGAAGGGAGAAAGGAAGAAAAAGGGGAGGGAAGGAGAGAGGAGATAAAGAGAGAGACAGAGAATAAAGTTGCAGAACAACAACTGGGCCTCTCATGTGTTCTTGGTAGGAATCCAAAATGTTATCATCCCTCTGGAAAACAGTTTCTCAATTTTATATCAAGGTAAGCATGCGGTTAGTATATGACCCAGCAATTTCTCTACTAGCTATCTGTTTTAGTAAACCATGGCTTCTATTCACACAATCACAAAACTTTGTACATGAGCATTTATCAGCACCATGATTTGTAGCTAGACAAACCAAGAAATAACATTAATGTCCTTCAGTAAGGGAACGTATAAACCTACTGTAGTGGTCAGCAATCAAAATGGCAGTGGCACAAATGCCTATGGCAGATGTAATGTTGTGAATAAATCTCAACGCCATTGTGCTAAGTGTTATGGTTGGTTTTAATGTCAACTTGCACAAGCTAGAATCACCAGAGTAGGGAGAATCACTGAAAGAACTGTCCTAATCTCCTGGATTGATGCAGGAAAGCCCACCCTGACTGTGGTTGGCCCCTTCTGACAGCTGCCCAGATCAAAGGGGATTTTGGAAGGAAGCTCATCTTGCCTCTTACTCTCTTGGCCTTTCCTCTTGGTTTCTGTTCCTGTAGAGAACTTAACTAAAACACCAAGTAAAAGAAACCATCTCAAAAGGTTGCATACTCTGATTCCACTCACATGACATTTTTCAAAAGGCAAAATCATAGAGAAAGAGAAGAGATCAATGCTTTTCAAAGATTGAGGATAGGGAGAATGTCCACCTGCAAAGAGGAAACTAATGGAATTTCAATGAGTGTTGAAACTGTTTCATGTCCTGCTAGAAGTAGCCACAAAAACCCTTGCACTTGTTAAAATTTAAGTGAACTTTAGTGTTAGTGACTTTAAATAAGGAAAAGCAACAATAACCAAATCTAAACTGATACTTTAATAAATGTATCAAACCTTTCTATCCTACAATGCAAAATTACAGAAAATTAAATTAAAAGACAATAAAAGGAAACTAAAGTAAAACTGGAACAAGGTATCATGGGAGCAAATGTAACCATATAATTGGTCCCAATTGTCTCTTAAAGGGAAAGGGTCTGTTTCTTTTTGTTTAATGTCTCTCTGTTATTTTTAAATAATAATTATGATAAAGTTCTAACACTGTTTTTACTAACTCAGACCTGCTCACAAAATGAAGACTACAGACTTGTGAAAATCATTTCTAGAATGGAAAAATTATTTTTAAGGGAATTAAGTCTATTGTATTGAATTAAGTGTATTATATTCATTAGTCAATGTAATAAATTTGGTGGAAACCCTACAAGATGGCACTAAAACACTTAAAAAATAAAAACAGCCAATTAATAGATCCAAAGATGATTCAGTAGTTCAGAGCACACACTGCTCTTGTAGAAGGTCCAGTGTTCCATTCCCAGCACCCATATTCCATAGTTCTCAACCACCTAGAACCCTAGTTTCAGGAAATTGCTCAGTCTTCTGGACTCTGAGGGTACCTGTACACATGTATACACACACACACACACACACACACACACACACACACACACACACACAGAGCCACACTCACAGAAATAATTCTTAAAATAACAAAATAAATATTTTTAGAACAGTCAATCCTGAGGCCATAGCTATATGTCAGTTGAGATTACAAACACATTGATTTCCCAGTGTCTCCATTTTTTCATATGGGAAGAGTAGTCATATTTTTGTTCCTGCAGTCTTGACTTTAATTTCTGAAAGTAACCAAATACTGTGTTTTTTTAAAAGGGTTTCTAAGCAACTATGTGAATTTTTCCCAAGCGAGAGGATGAAAATATTTGTAGTGAATCCAGTATGAATAATGTGGTGGCCTTGTTTTTGCACTTAGCAAAGATGGTTTACTCAATCACAAGAAATGACACTTCTGACAGAAAGAAAATAAGATGCAAATTATCTGGAGGGGAGAACAGAGCAGTGACTATTCCATTTGGAATAAGAGAGGCTCAGAAAACCAAATTGCCATGCTAGAATTATGTTCCTGTTGCAGTTTCATCGCCTAATTTCCAAATGCCTTACAGCCTTCCTTCCAGCTACAAAATCTGCATTATTTGATGTGTTTGAACTGGTCTAGTGGGGAGAGAATCAGTTGGCAAAGGAGAAATGGGGCCCGGTGCTCCTCTGGAAAATATTGTTCTCCAGCAGGAATATGATGTGAGTCACATGTGTGGTTTGAAATCTCCATACTTACAGTCACATTTTAAAAAGTAAAGTAAGAGTCAGGATTAATGTTAACATTTGATTTAATCCAATGTATCCAAAATAGTACGATCTGAACATGTAATTAGCATAAAGTTAATAGTGAAAATTTGTTTCCTATTAAATGTTTCCTTACAGTGTATCTCAGTCAGGAGAAGCACTCTGTAGCCATATGTGGCTAATCACAACTATAATGCATATTGCAATTCTATAGAATTTTTGTATCTATGGAAAATGGCAGGTAGGATCATTCCTTTAAGTGTTAAGAACAAAGAATTGATAGAAGAGAAGATATTACAGGAAAGCTGACCAAACTAACTTCCTTGGAGAAGATGATAAAATATATTATTGATATTACCATTTAAATGTGCTATGGATTATGGCCACTATAAGGCCATGTGTTCCATTTCCTTCTAAAAGAAGCTACAAATTCACATGCCTCGTGAAGTGTTTCTTGATTATTTCCATATCCCAACTGGTATTAATCTTCATCTTTACTTCTTTTATTTTCTGTCTTATCTAAGAGCCATAACAGGCAGTAAGGTTCTATAGAAAGTAAAACAAAGAACAAAAGTGTTTCTGTCAGCTCAGTGATGCCTAATGTCTCACCCTCTGTTGTTCCACTGAAAGTATCCATGCACAGGGCCAGTTGTGGTACAGAAGCAGTACACAGCAGATGCCGAGCCCCCCCCCAACACACACACAGGTGGAAGCTGGCATCAACAGCACTAATGGGCATTTCACTTCTCCTACGTTAGCCTGTTCAGTGACATAGAGTTGCTGCTTTGGATTCTGACAACCACTGCAGAATAACAGAGTATTTATTTCTATTGCTGTGATTTATCTGCAGGAGTATCTTCTCCCTTCATGTTGATTTTGACTGGAAGCTTGCTAGCTGCTAGGATCAGCCTGTACAAACATTCTTGCTGGGACCATTCTCTTCAGGTAATCCAATTTGCCAAGCTCCTGATTTAGCCCATTGGAGACCCCTCTAATCAACCCCAAATGCTACACTGTCCTTGAGCCTATAACAACTTGAAATTACCCTAGCTATAGTACATTGAGCAGATAATTTAACCCCAGCTTTCATATTTGTAAAGTAGGAATTAATAATATTCATCTCACAAGATTATGAGGATTAGTGAAAAATTATGCATGAGGGAATGGTTTGTAAACTATAAAGATTAAACTATTTCTAAGTTTTACTTGGTCTTCACAATCCTTGATTTATTACATACACAAATAACATCCTAATAATCACTACTATTGTACATAGAACACCTATTCAATTATTCAGTTGATTATTATATAGGTAATTTGAAATACTACAACCAAATATCAGAAAGATGAGAAACAAATCAAAGATACTAGCTGTGACTTGACTCCCATACTTAGAGATTTCATTTTCTAATGCTGTTACTTCTGTAACACATATTGATCTAGCTTGTATTCTGTAGCTAATACTTCACAAGGAATGTATAATTAAAATGTAAAAACTGTTTCTTTTTCATTCTTCAAAAAGCTTTAGGTCAACCTTCTTTACAGCCATTTACAAAAAAATATATAGTTTATTCTGTAACTATCAGAGAAAGAAATGTCAGCAGGTACAGACTCTTTGGATGGTAAGAAAAGAGATTTGTAAATCACTTCTCAAAAGAAAAGTATAGAAAGTAATACTGAAAGTTGATGTCATGGTTCCCCATGCAGACTGAAACCTTACAAAGCTAGACTCACTTGTGCTTCTAATATTGTGAGTTGAAAGAAGAAACTGTTTTAACTCCCCTTTGGAAGCAATTGATCTAGGTACCAGCAGAGATGTTAAAAGGCAGCTTCATTCATGTTTTACTAAAACACAGTATAAAGAGACTTACTGGTTTCTTGTATCATATGTAAAAGAGTAAGACATAGAGGATACTGGATTTTGAGAATGATTCCACAGTTGAAAGAGATAAAGCTCTTCTAAAAGAAAGCCCAGAGTAGGAGCACTAAGTCAGCAGTGAGGATTGCTGCACTAATTGAACAAGCGAATTACTCACCCATGGCAGAGCAGACTCTGGCTCTTCCTTGCCTAAGAGCTCTGTTTAGGTCCATGACCAAAGTGGAGTATGTTGTCAGTTTGTGTTAGCCAGATCCTTACTAAAAAAACTCACCCCATGTAGCTCGAATAAAGAGGTTTTAGTTGTGGTCTGTATTTATTACTTTTCTTGCTGTTGCAGCCAAATCGATGACAAGAAGCAAGTAGGGAGGGGTTGAGTTTGGCATGTGGTTCAGAGGAATTCAGTTCACCATGGCAGGGAAAGCATGGCTTTATTTAGTTCATGTAGTGGACCAGAAACTAGAGAAAGGGGTACATTGTCTTTCTGCTTACTTTCTCTTCTTTCTGTTTTTATTCACTGTGGGGCCCCTAGCCCTAGGAGAGTGCCTTCCACATTCAGGGTAGGTCTGACCTCCTCAGTTTCTCTTCTCTGGAGAAGCCCTCACACACATACCCAAATGTGTGTTTTACTAATGCCTTAATACAATCAAGTTGAAGTTGAAATGAACAGATAAGGTCTACTTACAAAATTTTGAGCACAATTAAGAGAACAGCAGGAGAGGAGTACCCAAGAGACAAGCAACAATGGGAAGACATTATATTCCTAAGCCGGGAGCTCAGGAAAGCGAGACCTTGTGTGAGATGCGTCATGGTGGGTGATGTAGGCCAGTAAAAATGTTACTGCTGACAGAACTCAGCATCAAAGCACAGAGGCCCTGCTCTCTGCACTGACCTTGGAGCTTTGCATTGGCTTAACCCACATTAATGCTTTAGGGTATAGCCACAAACAACATATAAATAAACAAACATGGCTGTGTTTCTTAGATTTGGCCTTTGGATCCAACTCTAATATGCAGTTACCATCTTCTGACAAGGCCTAGAAGTGAAGAGAGAATGGATCTGAGAGTTGAACAAAGGTACAAACAGGTAATGACCGATGCAGGATTCCTAAGGTAGCCTAATTTGGAAACAATAACACCTTAGTGTTCACATAAGGTACAGAGAACAATCAGTGTCCACTGGCAAGTGGAGAAGGGAGGTTTAGAAGGATCTAGATAGATGAGAAGGTCTCATGCAAGGAAGCTGGAGCTCATGATGAGATCCAGAGCTGGAATAAGAAAGAAGCATCCCCATAAGGACTCAAGCTAGAAACTCAGCCACCCACCTGGGTCAGCCTGATGAAGGTGACAAGAGAAGTTGGTGCTGACTGAACCTGAGATGACAGGGAAGGAGATAGAAAGATGGGACAACTTAAGACTCATGCCACGCTACTGCTTTCGAATTCCCAGAACTTAGTTTTTGGGATTTAGAAATGGGAAAGCAGAATTTCCACACACTTGCAGAAATTCTTGAAACCACAAGGTATGCTTAAATACTTCCAGTAACCCTCCAAACCTTTGCTCATCATTACTTATAGCTAACTTTTTAATAAATAGAAAGTGTTACATTGCATAATATTTACAAAGGACTGAAGCCAGTAATAGGCATTCAAACTGGAAAATGCTAGCAAATATTAAATAGTATTCAAATAACATAACAATTGAGGCTCCCAGCAAACTTAACAGCACTACATAGAATCACTTATCAAAATTGCAATGTAAGGACTTAGTTTCCTCCCTAATCTTGTTATTTCTTGGAACAGCACTCATAGGAGTCATTTAAAGTATGTATATAAACTGACTAATATTTATTTTATTTGCAAGTATGACTCACCATTAGTAACTAACAGGCTCACAAACACAGTAATTAGGTGGCAACAGCTAAAAGCAAGAATGATTGGATTGTCACCATTTCTCTTTTATACATATTCACCTTAATACTTCACTCAGCATGCCAGGCTTTCTTGTCCTTGTCTTCCATGTGAACTCAGTAAGTTCCTTCCCAAAGTATGTCATTTTCTAAAAAAATCCTGCTAGGAAAGAGTTTCCACATGGAAATCACCACCACCACCCTGCCTGGCACAGAATGTAAGGTGGATGGTAACTATTCTTGCTTCCACCTGTGTAACAGGTTCCTCGCAAGGAAGATTTCAGATTGTCAAGCTTTCTGATAGTCATCATGGAATATATTTGGACTGAACTGCCCATGAGCTACCATGGTATAAAAGAAGAATCACAACCCGGGTTCTTTGCCCAAAATGACTTATCAGGTCTCAAATATGTGCTCAGTTCAGTACTGGGAGACTAAACACTAAATGGCTTTTATACTTCTGAATGGGTAAAACTTATATCACTTTATCTCCAAGAAGCCACTTTTATGAGCTATTTGAATGTAGAGTTGCATGTGTGTGTCTTTCTACTGATACTCTCCTCCTACTTCCTGGTACTTATTTCAATAGTACCCCCTCCCTAACTCTCTTTTCAATCACTTACCCACTAATGAACATTCCTGGAGTATTTTTTCTATGTTAGATGCAATGCTGGTCTGTGAAGATAAACTACACAGAATTCTCCTCTTGTAGAGCTTTCAATGCAGGAAGGGAGATAAGAAATATGCAAATAATTATGCAGAATAATTAGTCAAATATCATATTCCTCTAAAAGGTATAAATTACAAACTATGAAATGTGCTGTGAGAAGCATCTGTAAGTTGGCATGCAATAGGGAAAAGAGGAAGTCAGAAGAAGCAACACTTCAAGGAAAAGAAAGAGTAGGTACAAAGTCCAAGAGGAAGATACAGCATTTGAGCTTTGAGGAAGTATCGAAATGAAGTATGACTGAAAAATGTGGAACAAAGAGACATAGGGTCCATATCCAGGAAAAGACCTGCCCCAGTTTTGAGCTCCTCCAGCAGCTGCTAAGGTTACAGAGATCTACTTCATCTCGAGTCATATATGACATCAAGTATTGCAAGGTACAAAGAATAGGACCACTCTGATGAGCAAATGTCAGCCTAGAACTGTGCACTAGATTAGCATATATATAAATTGAATTTTGGCTTCTTCTGCTCCATCTTTCTCCTGTTTTCCTTTTCCAAATATTAGTGTTTATTAGCATTGGCCTAGAGCAAAGTCAACCCAGTAAAATACAAAGAAAATTACATTTCTTGGGGGCTAATTATGATTGCAATTTGGGAAATCTCAGATTCACACAATCATAAAGATGTGCTCTAAGGTTTAACTTAATGGTGGTTGTATTTACAGCTTTAAACTGTAAGCGGTTGATAATTACATCACTTATTAGGAATTATGTTTGTAACTGTCTTTTAGGAAAGAAAATGTGTATGGTCTCAGTCTTTTCATTTAGCACAATGGGCCATTGTACAGAAGGTCAGCAGAGGTAAGCAATGTTTCAGAGGCCAACTTGTGCTCATTTCAAAGGTTCAGCTGTGGATATGTCTGAAATGTGATTAGCAATGACTGCTCAGTTCCACTGGAAGTGCCCCAAACCAATGCCAATCTTGATTTTGTCTTTGACATCCCAATCTCAATCTCTGTCACAGAGTGTGCTGTGGCTAACAGCCAACAGAGGGAGATACAAGATGAACCTGGATGGATTAGAAGGAACCAGGTGACATAAATATTTGTAAGCTTTATTGTAAAGAAAAAGTGAAAGCCATGTAAAGGTTTTAAACAAAAGACTGAGCCTGATTCACATTTTAACATTCTCTTAACCCCATCTTTGGTTATTTTATGAAGGTTGAGGAACAATGAAAAGAGTAGAAATCAAGAAGGATATTTACATTAGATCTTGTCAGTACTCAAATGGATATTGGGTCCATTGGTCTGAAGAAGTATGGGCTACAGACCACCCCAGTGTCTGTGGTCCCACAAACTTACCTGACAGCTACCACCAAATGTAGAAAACTAGAGTCAAAATGAGCAACCAAAAATTCAGTACCACAGAAGCACTACCTACCCTCACTTTATACACCCTTTTACAGCTTCCTTTTTTCACCTCTGGGTCCATAAAATCTCCCCAAATAAATCCTCAACTGACCACAAATTGAACTGCAAGATTTTCTAATGTTGTCATGGAGCCTGGGACAGGAGGTAGAATAAAATGAACTAGCAGCTACTTCCAGAGGTAAACAGGGATGTTTAGTGATGGATGTTGGCTATTGGTGTAGCCTCCTATGTAAATAGTTTCTTTTTTTTTCAACTTCACTTAATGTGTGTGGAGGCATGTGTGTGTCAGGGATGTAACTGCACCCATGTTTATCCACAGAGGCCAGAGGAGGATGTCAGGTATCCAGGTCTCTATCACTGTCCACCTCATTCCCTTAAGATAAGGTTTGTCACTGAATCTGGGGCTAGGGTGGCAGCCAGCAAACCTTAGAAATCCTCCTATCTCCTCCACCCCCAACTGCCAGTGCTGGACTTACAGGAATGTGCAACCATACCTGCTTTTCTATGTGGATTCTGGGGATTTGAACTCAGGGCCTCATGCTTGCACAGCAAGTGCTCTCTGCCCACTGAGCAATCTCCCAAGCCATGAACAGATGCTTAAAATAAACTAAAGGCCTAAACTAATGCCGGCTGTGCTGTGAAGTCCTCCTGCTCTGCCCCTTAAAGGACCTGAGCTCTGAGTAGGCCCTTTCCTGCTTTAAGTAACTTTCTCTGAGGTCCTGAGGAAGTCGGAGACACTACACAGCCTCTCCACTGTCAGGGAGGCAGCAGGGGCAGCCAAAGAGAAACTGCATGGGTGAGTCCAACAATGTTGAATAAGCAGTGGGGCCCTGCTTTCTCCATGGCCCACCCTACAGGTGGCCTCCACTGATAAAAGGTTCTGTTGCAAATGGGTCCATTTTAGGTCACCTAAGGCAGCACCTATAACCTCTTGTATATGTTACTAAATCTAGAAGCCAAGAGGAGCAGATTTTCACCATCTGGTGTTAAGTCTTCTCCTTTTGAGCCCAACATTATAAGAAGTCCCTAATAATTTCAGTTGAAATTCTCTGACAACAATGTCAAGTCTTTTAGTAGTGATTTCCAAGCTAACTTTCCCTGGCACCAGGCAGCCATCCAAAGTTAGGAAAGTACAGGCTTTTCCACTGAAGAGTAAAAAATATATAATATTTCCTTGACTCTCATCAATTAGTAGTGGAGACCAACTCCTGTAACAAAAGACAGATTTACCTAGGGAAAAACAGCACATTTATTAACACACGTGGTCAGTGACTACCACATGGGAGAAAGCACCATCCAAAAGTTATTCAGCAAAGTCCGGACTGGCTTAGAGTTCAGCCTTGATTTCCTCTTCAACAAAGAACAGTACATTTGAGAAGTGACAGGACAAAGGAAAAACAGCCCTAGGCTTCCAAAGGCAAGGAAACTATGGGAAGAAATAAGTCTTCTCTGAGTTGATAAAAGAAGGCACATGAGAATTCGCATCACATCCTATTGGCTGTAAGGAAAAAGAGTAGGGGGAGGGAAGAAAGATGTTTTGTCTAATCTCTGCCCTGCTTTTAGGAGAACACAGAGAGAAGGCAGAGAGGTCCACTGTGTTTTGATGGTCTTCAGCTCAACAGCCCTTCACATCTTGATTGCAAATATGTTAGTTTCCTTCACCATCATGAAGAACACTTCCTCTCCTATTATCAGAGACAAGAAAACACAGCATTGTTCTCCCATCAGTGTCTCATTGTCTTGATGTCTCTGTGCATCATCACAACAGTTCAAGTGTGATTTCTAAATTACTGCTCTCTCTCTCTCTCATAGTTTCTCTGCTCTCAGATGAAAAATAATTAAGAAACTCACCCAGCAATTTTAGATTGCTTCTGAATCATGGGTGGGTGGATTCCCTTTTCTTGACCAGTTCATTTTTCACAATTGGAGCAATCAGTCCTGCAGTCTTTTTGATTTGGTCCATGAGGTGATGAAGAAAGTGAAATCAACCTTTTTTTTCAATTTTGTGTTTCTCATCTTACTGAAATTGCTTTAATTCAGTGGTTTGTTACTTAAAAATGAATTACCTGTACCCTTAACCACAACCAGGATAATTACCACATCTTTCAGTGCCTAAGGACTGGTTTTCTAATTTCATGATTTTTTTAATTTAATTTTATTGTTTTACTTTTTGCTCTTAGCTTTCAAGGTATTCTAACTACAATATATAGTTTGGACATAATATTCTTTTAAATCTCATTTCCTAACATATCTAATAAATTACCATTATTTCTTCTTTAGACTGTTCATAAATATTTTCCTTGAGGCTTAAAAGTTCTTGCTTAGTCTTATCTTAAAATTTCATTTTGGTGTAGCATGATTTATATTGGTTGTAGCATATATTAAATTTAGAATTGTGCAAGAAGTTTGAGATCTCTTAAAATAATTTGGTTTATTTTTCTTTTCATGTGTCTAAAATTATCTTACAAATTGACAGCTTCCTGCTTAATTGGCACTTAATAACTAATAGGATTCTACTGTTTCATATTATTTTGGCATTGAACCAAATTCCTTTGAAAATGAAAAATATTCAATATAACGATGCCAAGATTTATGGAACTGATTTGCATATTGTATTCTCATGTTTTGGTTTGCTTTACTAATTTTTAAACCATAGTACAAGTCTCCACATTATGGCTTCTTTCCAGGTGCTTCCTGAAAATGTCACTAGAATCTGAGTGCACACATTTCTCAGTGACTGCTGACCGCTGACCAGGCACCCTGCCATTCCCTGGCAGGGTTTCTACAGGAAACCAGAAAGTTTCCTCAGAATTTCCATCTTTCTTAATAGTACAGATAGCTCTTATTTTTTTTCCTGAGCTCACCTTCCCTTAAAAAAACACTTTAGCACAGAAAATTCCCTAAACCAAAACCAAAGGGAACTAGTAGATAGGCCTGTGAGGTACAGACAGTGGCATTGGGAGTGGGGTGAAGGTAGCCTGCGTTGTTCTTTGTGGTGGTAGGACAGGTTGATGAGTCCCAGTCTGTCTGGACTTTGCTGCTGCAAAGGTACATGCAGCCTCACTTTCAGGGAAATGAAGAAAAGGAGACTGAATATAGGCATGTGGGGAGAAGAGAGGAAGATCATATCATGCACATGCAAAATTCATGACTCACTGGGTTGCCTGAGATAGAGACAATCAGAAGCACAAAGTAGACACATGTACACAGTTCTTAAAGAAGGTGCTTTAGTGACCCATACCATCAAATGACCTGGGAAAGGACAACCAGTAAGTCCTTTGCAGGGTCCATTTAAATGGGCAGAACTTGGGAAGTTCTTTGAGAATGAACTTAGGGAAGGTCATTGTAGATATTTTATTTTCAAGGTCACAAGTTCTTTGGTAGTTTGCACATCAAGAAATGGTATCTCTGTCCTCTCCTACTGAAATGGGACTCATCTATGTCAAATGGATGTGGTAGAATTCATGTTTTCTAACTTCAGTGGCTAGGTCAGTAAAGGAAGCCAGCTTCTATATTTTTTAACAGAAAATATACATGATCATAATATAATGGTTACTGTTTAGTTTTGTACTAATACATTAAACAGCAGTCATTATGAAGAAAAAGACATTTGAGTGAGATCTATTTATCCAGTTCATAGCTTCTTCAAATCCTCAAGGTAATAAATAAAGTCCCTGACCCTCAAATCACCTATATTATGTTGACCTGGAAAATGTACTCAATTAAATCACAAGTTTCAGCTCTGCCTATAACCCATGTTTGGCCTTAAACAGCTATTTCACTTATCTTCAGTGTTTTATCTGTGTGTTCTAGATACCTGATACCCAAACACCCACAAGAATAACCCAAGAATCTTCTGAGCTCTGTTTCACCAGTTGCTTACTCATTTTCTTTCCTCACAAACCTTGGATATATTCTTGAGTCTGCACACATATACTATCTTGTCCTCTAACAAATCAATAAACCAAAACCTGACAAGTAGAAATAATAACTAATGACCAGTATTAGTTATTGCGTATTTATTGAATACTATCCTGAAATCTCTCTGTGAAATGACCCATTTAATTCTTGAAATGTTTATATGAGGTAGGTGTGACTTTTAAACCTATTTTGCAAATGAGATAGCCACTAAGAAGGAAAGTGATCACACAGTAAGTGATGAAGATAAGCTATGAGCCAAGCCATATAGTGCCTGCTACCAATATTGTAAAACTTTCAATCTTTCCCCTGCCCACTGTGTGCACACACACACACACACACACACACACACACACACACACACACACTCACTCACTCATATTGCAGACCCATCCACTCCCTAGGCTCTCAGGCATGTCTTATTGTCAGACAGAAAAACTGAAGCTGGCTTCATTTCCAACTCAGTCTCAAGGAAACCTTGCAGAGGCCATGTTTTTGCATTGCTTGTTTCTCGGTTCTATTGCTAACAGTGTTGCCTAAGTTCAAAAAACCACATGGTATCTCAGGTTCCTCAACATACTTCAGTAGTGACTATCCTTCCACAGATGGGAAGCCCACCAAGGAAACTCAGTCCAATGATCAAGGTCTGCTACTGGTTCCCACAATTTCAGGGCTTATGCTTCGAAGCTGATGTTAGAGAGTGGCTGAAAGCTACAGTGATTATCTTTGCTACCTTTATGTTCTACTGCTTTGTATCTATAGATTGGCTTCCTTTATTTACTCAAATACAACACAATATGGCAGACAAGTCTTCATAAGTTTCCAGCTGAAGATCATACCATACACGGGCCACAAGCTAAATTCTATGAATTTAGTTGTAAACATCAGTGGAAAAAAAAAAAAAAAACAGGACAACTGAGACTTCAGGTAGGAGTTAACTCATCTTAACTAGCTTGTAATTGGAGTTAGATTTCTTTAGTGAATATGTGGGGGCTTCTGAAGGACAGTCTCTTCTTAAAAGGAGGCATATGTCTTGTGGGAAACACCCGGCAGAGCACATGGTCCTGGGTAACCAATACGAAGGCACTCTGTATAAGAAGGAAAGCCCAGGAAACTTGAAAGGGCTTTTAGCTTGGCATGGCTTCTCAACACTGTTCAGCTGCTGGACACTGACACAATTTGAAAGATGCTAGAAAGATTGCAGTCTATGTGGGCAGAGCCTAGATTGGACTGAGGAAGGTGAAGCCTTGTTTTGGAGCCTTCAAAGCCTAGACCCAGGAGATACTGAAGATTCTAAAGGGCATGGCTGCAAAGCCCCAGACCACAAGATCTGCCAGGGAACTTCAAGTTACCTAGAAAGCAGCACCCTATTTAAGGGTGTGGCAGCAGAGGCCAAGTGGGGTGCATGAGAGGGGGAGGTGTGAAGCAGACATACACCAAATTAGGAGACAGGAGGCAGAGGCAGAGAAAAAGCCTCAAAGGGCTATACCTGTCACAGGTAAGCTTGGGCTGCCACAAGAGGCATGGCATAGGACCTGCTCAGAGAAATTTCATGAGAACTGGATGCTGAGGAAAGCTATGGCAGAAGCAGAGCAGCCTGAGGCTATGTCGGCCTGCAGCTGATGAGGGAGTGAGTGAGACATAAGGCATGAATGCTCAGTGATGAGACAGAGGCCTCAAGTGAAAGACTGCAATGGCCAGCTCTTCCTAAGCAGCTTGAGGAGAGTTGTGACTGGCTGGACCTCCCCAGATGTTTGAGGCAGAGCAGCAAAGCAGCCGAGTAGCTGAGGCAGGCCGATCACATGGGCCTACAGGCAGTGGAGGCACCTGGAGAGGAGGAGGCCTTGACCCAAGCTGAAATAAGGCTGCCATAGCAATACCAGAGCCAGGTGAGCAGGAACAACTGTTATTGTGGTTTTCCTGCAGACAGACAACTGACAAGTTACCCTTAATGGACCTGTGCTTGAGCATTGGGATCCTTTCAAAAATTCCTAGGGTTGGTTGGGTGGTAAGTGTTTAGAATTATTAATAAATATAGTTTTAAAATTATGCTTACACTAGTTAATCTGCTTCACTCTGAAGCATCCACTGTACATTCTAAGACACACTCACAAAGGCAGCAGATGTCCAGGACTTCTTATCATAAGATGACAGAGACACAAGAAAACGAGAAGAAGCACATGACAATTATTAAAGCCCAGGCTCAGCACAGCACACTACACACTTCCATCACACAGCACACTTCCATCTACTTGTCATTAGCCAATTTAAGTAGCATCCAAGTCCAAGGCTCACAGTAGAAAAGCATTCCTGACCTGTTATGAGCCCATAATAGCAAAGTAGATCCTATGGGCTAGTAACTGAATCTTCCTTGAAGAAAATAGATTTGGTTAGCCAGATTTTTAAAGTGAGGACCAAAATGTCTAATTCTAATCAATTATCTGTGTCAAGCGGGATAAAAAGAGCAACCTTGGTTGAAAGTGGAATAGACCCATTAGAATACAAAGCATTCATGAGAAGAGCATCAATTGATATGACAGTGGTTTGTTTTCTCTTCTCCAATAGATACAATTCTACTCCTTAAGATGGACAGAATGTATTTGAGTAATGAAGGGTTTTCAGTATCTCAAAGAAAATAATCAGAAGGAAAAAATTTACTGTAATTTTACCTTTCTTACATGTAAATGCACTTAAGACAATTATTTGAAAGATCAATTATATCTTCCCTTTGCTTATAGAAATATCAGGAGAGTTACATGAAATTTTACTCAAGATCATTAGCCAACCAAGGCCATGTCATCTTCTAAGCTCCTCCATTTTGGCTAAACAATGATAACTCTTGGAACTAAAGTAATTTAGTGCTGTTTTGTTTTTTTCTAGATTATTGAGTTTGTGTACTATCTACTTCAGTAAGGGCTGCCCACAAGAGATGTTTGTTGATCATCTGATATTCTTGAACTCATCACATCCTCTACATCACTAGCTACCCCCTAGCAATGGCTGGCCATATGTCAAAAGCCAAAAAATTTCAGTTTCCTTCTCCCTTCCTCTTCTCCCCCTTGTACTATAGTTATTCCCTTGTAAGTGGATCATGAGTTCTGTCTCTTAAACTAGAGAACCCCACTGAAGGTCTTTCCGTACATAAAGCCCATGCTGCAATTGAGTGGTGCATCCTTCCATCTCTCAAACCTTTGAAGTCTTAAAAACAAGTAAATGAATGAGTAATGCTATTTAGCATTGCAGCTGAAGGTTCTATGTCTGGATAAAGTTTCAAAAGTCCAAGTATTGCAGAGCCAGGCTTATTTTGTTGTTGTTGTTTTCACTCTAATATCAACTTTAGATAGTCTTTTCTTCTTTAATACCAGATATCATATATTATGGCTTATATCTCATTCCTTTCTTAATTGAGCGGGGGGGGGGAGGTTGTCATAGTACATGTTTTGGCAGAGTATAATTCATTGGAGTCAGCTTTCTCCTTCCAACATGTGGGTCTTGAGGATTTAACTCAGGTCCTCAGACTTGGTAGGAAACATCTTTACCTGCTGAACCATTGTCTAGAACCATCATTCATTTTTAAAAGTTTATTCAGATTTATCTTTTATCTTATTTACCCTTTAGGCCCAGCTGACATATTGCAATCTTCCTCATCCTCGGTGATTTCTAAATATATTTGATTTTGGTGATTTGTGCTTCTGTGAACCACTTTCCCCCTTATACTATTCTATGACTGATCCTTTAACTCATAGACTGCTCCCACATTCTCTCATTTCTTGAAGAGTTTTATCTGGTTGGGGTTTTTTGTCACTATATGGGGCCTAGGAAGCAGAAGAAACTCAGTAACTGTCTAAAGATTAAAAGATTGTGCCCAAAGTGAAGTGTCCCTGGGTTATCAGTGTTTGACCCTTAGCCACTGACTTTCCTATCTTTCCTCTGTGAAATGAAGCACTTTAACAAGCTGTCTGCTTCTGAGTCTGTATTCATCATGATTTCTGAGGCTTATTGCCAATATAATTACTAACTATAAATTTTTAGCGTGTTCAAGAAATCATTTTGTTTAACAAAAACTGTTGTATTGTCAAAGAATGAGGAGCATTTAGGGTACTCAATCTTCAATGAGACCTTACTGGAAGATACATGTGATTGTTATTTGTCCAAACCTATGTGCTGTGCAGTGTCTGATGTAAATGATGGACGCTGGGTGACAATAACATATTAATGTGAATTCATTACTTGTAAAAAAGGCACTGCTTTGGTGAAACAAATATATTATATGTTATATATATAACATTATAACAATAATGTTATATTGATAACAAGGGAAGTTGGGTGTATGTGATGTTATGGAAAAACTTCTTTATACTCTACACAACTTTGTTATGAACCTAAAATTAATCTAAAAATAAAACTTATTTAAGGAAATAATTCCACATCTAATTTCTTTATTATTTTTGTGCAACTTCTTAACTGAAGATGAAGACTATCATCAGCTAGAAAACACAAGGAGTTCTTGGATTAATCCACAGAACTGTGATAATTCCATCAAAAACCATCCTCATGTGTATCATAATTGTCAAATAGTAAAAATTTTCATGTCTATGACATCCTCAAATAACTTTGAAAGAGGACATCCAAAACCATTACATATATTTTTGCTTTAGTCTTACCATCTTAGAGTACTAAAAGTAACACCATTAACAGAATTTTATTGAGATTAATGTTATCAAGGATTTGTCAAACTTAAAATTACACATAAGGAAATAAGATGTTTAATGAAAATAAAACTTTTAGTACAAGGGAAAAACTCTTTATCTAATTTCAGTTATGAAAAAGATTGCACATATGTAGATTTCATTCTATTTGTGATCAAGGAGACTTGAGGAAGTGGTTAGAAAGAGACATGATGGGAAAGCTATTCAACTTTCTCTTTTCCCTTTTATTTGTGGTCACCTTAACAAGATCAAATGAAAAATAACAGAAGCCTCTGAAGTGACATGCACCCCACAGGAGTCACCAGGACAATAAATAAGTAGAAAAAGGAAGGTGATAATGAAGTAACCAAGAAAATCCTGTTAAAGAAAATGTGGGGTTTTTTTCTACTTATTTTTATAATAAAATAGCAGTAACCAGTTTTTGTAAATGTACCAGGCCCAGGTCTTAATGCTTTTTAATTTGCAAGCTCATCTAATCCTCAAGCAAAATATAAAGTCTTTGTTCTTCATCTATGACATTATTCTTCATCATAACTCATAGGAAAGAAACTGAAGCACAGCCAGGGTAACTAAATGTGCTACAAGTCACAGGGATAGTCAATAATAGAACTAGAACTTACATTCATGCAGTCTGTATCTACAGTACTCATTATACCCTATAATTTCTGTCCAAAAGAATAAAGATATTATCAAGGCTAGATCATAAGTGAGGGCACAATAAAAGTCTCAACAAACTGAATAAGATCAAAATCATCAAGTGTCTCTTCTAACCAACATGGTAGAATGCTAAAATTCCATAAGAAGAACTATGAAAATATACATGTAAATGAAACAGAACTTTCCTGAACAAAGTACAGGCTGCTAAAAAAGCCCACAAAACATCCTGAGACAAATGAAAACAGAAACATAGCATTCCAAAACCTACAGGTAGTTGTAAGAAAGAAGTTTTTATAGCAGTAAAAGTCTACATCAAAGAAAGAGATCAGAATTAGTAATCAAAAGTCTCTCATCAAAGAAAAGCTGAATTCTACTGTTTAAAAAATTAATAGCATTTCTTCCCAAACTGCTTCCAAAAATTAAAGGGAAAAGAATCCTTCCAAACACATTCTGTGAAGCCAGTATTATGCTGATATCAAAACCAGACAAGGATACAAAAAATAAAGAAACTATAGGCCAATATATTTTATGAATATCAATGCAAAAATCATCAACAACAGACTAGCAAACTGAATCTAACAGCACTTTGACAAATCATTCACCCTGACTAAATGGTATTCATCCCAGAGGTGCAAGGATGATTTGGCATATGCAAATCAATAAATAGACTATATTTTTTAACAGAATGAAGGGAAATGCAAAACCATCAATGCAAAAATAAGAATTTGAAAAACATGTTACAAACTCTGAATAAATTAAATATACATCAAATGTACTACAACATAGTAAGAATCATGGTGAACAATACCACAATTAACATCACAGTGAACAAGAGAAAGTTGAAAGCACTTGGCCCTAAGATCTAGAACAAAAAGATGGCCAATGGCCACTTTTGCTACTTCTCTTCCACATAGCACTGCAAGTCCCAGCCAGAAGAATTATGAATAAGAAAGAAATATTAACTTTCCTATTCTAAGTAAAAGATGATCATATATATATATATATATCCTAAAGAGTCATCAAAATCTTGTTAGAAATGTACAGTTTTGTTGATCTAGGAAACAAAATTAGCATATGCAAATCAGTATCATACTAATGGGGAAATAGCTGAAAAATAAATGAAAATAATCCATATAATACATAAAAAGTAAATTTAACCAGGGAAGTGAAGGGTATTTATACTGAGAACTATAAAATGATTATGAGAAATGTAGGGCAACAGTGAAACAATCAACAGGCATCTATGCCAATGGATTAAAGAATCAATATTTTGGAAAGGTACCCACAATGTAAAGCTAAGATTTAATGCAATTCCTATTGAAATACAAATGGCATTTTCATGGAAAGGAAAAAGAATCTTAAAATTCATATGGAACCATAAAAGACTTCACCCAGCCAAAGCAATGGTAAGTGCAAAATCACAAACTTGAAGGTGCTGCACACTTGATTTCAAAACATACTGCAAGACAATAACCACTTAAAAAGTATGACACTGGCATAGAAACACACATAGATCAAGGGAACAGAAACAATTGTAGACATTTACACCCATCTGTTTTAATGACAAAGACACCAAGATACACACCAATAAAATGATTATTCTTTCAATATATGATGCTGAGAAAACTGGTTATTCATATGCAAAAGAATAAAGGTAAAGCACCACATATGAAAATCAACTCAAAATGGATTAAAGACAAATATAAGAATTTGAGGAATTGGGGGAGGGGTACATGGGAGGCATTGGTGGGAAGAGAGGGAAAGGAGAATGATATAACACAGTATTCATATATAACATTTTCAAGAAATTAATACAAGAAAATGTATATACACAGTAGGAAAAAAATAAAATGAAATCCTACCATTTGCAACAACCATGGGCTAGCCTAAATGACATTAAGTTAAGGTAAATAATCCAGGAATAGGAAAGCAAAGTCTGCAAGACATCATTGATATGTGGACTCTCAAAGAGTTGAGAATTTAGATGTGAAGCCTGAAATGGTACTTGGCACAGGATGAATGAGTCAGTGCAGAGGTAGGGCTGGAGATATGCTGGTCAAGTATTCAGTCAGACAGGAGTACATTTCAAGAAATGTATTGTGATTGTAGTCAATAATTATACATTGAACCTTTGAAAACTATAAAAAACAATGGATATAATGTGCCCTCACTTCAAAAACAGTGAACATATAAAGTGACAAACTGGCTAATTAGGTACCACTGATTGTTTGAGGCTACATACATTCTTTAAAATAGCATGCCAACATTAATACCATTTTAAGTTAAAAGAAAGAAAATGGGAAATAAAAAGGGAAACATAACCTAGGACTTGAGGAGAGCTGAAGTATACCTAAGAACAGGAGAATCAGTCATGTGGGAAATACTCAGGCATCCTCTTAGCATTCCCTTCTAGCCACACCTGGTTTATAGGTAAAGAGAAAAACAATCAAAATCTTGTAGACGCCATGAATAACCATTATTTACTCATTCTGCAGGACTATTGGTGTAGCATATGGAGCACGATGAGGGTGTTGTTACTGCTATTTGTGGTGCTTGTGCTGAGTTGCTTCTTTAGTTGCTCCAACTATGGCTTCATTTATGCTAGGCAGCCAACCACCACCCAGCCACATCCCTGTTTCTCTTTATCTTACTTTATTCACACAACACAGTTACATTACTCATAAGCGAGGCATAGATGAGAACTAGAAACTCAAAACTATTTTTCTCATAAGCAAAAGAAAATCACTTAGCATAAAGCTGTGTCTAGAAATAAGTCACCTGACACCTGTGATCATGCCTGATTAACTATCTTAATACATTAGTTTAAGTTCATGGTAAACAGCCTGAGGTTGGAAATCACACAGATCTGAGTTCAAACTCATTTGCATCTCTCTCTGCCAGTGTCAGCTTAACTAGTTCTCCTCAAAGACTGTTTTCTTCTTATGAAACAAAGACAATAACACTTCTTTTGTAAAACTTCTGTGAAGGCTAAATAAAAATCAAACCACTTAGCTTGGTGTGTCATACATAGATAGTGCATAAGGCACTTTTTATAATTAATAACTACGAGCTGAATAAAAAACAAATCCTTAGATGCTGTCATCTAAAATGGCACAGTAGCTCGTTCTAAGAAGAACAAAAACTGAACAAAAATGACCAGAATGACCATTTTAGCAACTCTAGAAAGCAGTCAGGGGTGTGCAATAACCAAGCAAATTCTGACACCATAATGGAGCAATTGAAAAACTGGAGAACAGCTTTTCAGCGCTTCCACTTTTTCATAGATCACCGCATACCTGACTCAGTGACATTCATTTTTAAAATCGTAGTCTGTGGTCCCATGAGGGATTCTGGTCCCTTGATTCAAAGACAGCCAGAATGGCTTACATTCAAAGAACTATATTTGAACACATCAACTGGTAGGACAACAGCTGAAGAGTTGACATTAGGGGCCTGCTTCGGTGTCACCTAACTCAGAACCCCCTCAAAGAGGAAAAAAAAGACCGCACAGGATACATTTATTAAGAGCATTAAATGATACATGGAGGCACCCAACACCACAGGGATGGGATGGGTGGGAGAGAGGGTAGAGGGTGGGAGGGTGGGATGGGGTGGAGGGAGGGGTTGGTAATGAATACTTAACTTGAATTAATAAATAAATGTTTTTAAAAAAAAAACACAGAACATTAAAAAAAAAATCCAACCTGGGATAACAGTAGGTATACTAACAGCCTGAGAAGAAGATAATAGAGGGACTCTAGAATAGAGAAGGAAAGGATCTAGAAGGACTTGGGGAAGAGGAAGAATCTGTTCAAAATATATTTCCATTTAAAATTTGTTTTAAGTAATAAAAGTAGTAAAAGGAGACAAAGGAAGAAAGGATAAGTATATGAATGAAATCTTTATTTTTGCACATTTTTAATGTGGGTTTTCCTACAGGAGATAGGAGCTATCAGTTCTTGATTTATGAAAGTTGTATAAGATAAGACCCAGACAGTCATATATTTAATGGTTGATGCTAGGAATCAACTGGAGACCTTTACTCCTCTAAACATGGGCAAGTTTAGGCTTCATTATAAAATGGTGTCTGTGTTCCATATTCCATGAGGTGGTAGAAGTGGGGAGAGAGGGAGGGGATGAAAAACGAATAACCAATTTTGATCAATTGTAAATTATGAACATTAACATTACTTTGCCATGTCATGAACTGATCATTGCAAGTGTGGTACTTCAGAGCCCTTATTATGTAAGGGGAGAAGATAATATTTCACTAAACATATTGCTCATATCTCTCAGAGTTTATGCAGATAATAACCAGTAGATGTAGAGGTACACTGTGTATATATATAATATATTATATATTATACTGTTTGTATATATATGTGTGTGTGGTGTATATATATGCATATATATACATTCTATATACACACTACCATATATATATACATACATACATACATACTATGAAAACACTAAACTGAAAGCCATTATATATATATATATAGTGGAACATTTAAATTCATGTGTTTCATGCCCACAAACTTAAGCAACTGGGTGTTGAAAATATGCAATAAAATGATTCCATCTCTATAGTATACATGCAGACTTTTTCCCTTGCAATTCTTATGAAAACTACTTCCAGAGCACCTGCATTGTATTAGGTATTAAAATTAATCTAGAGATGATAAAAGTATATAGTAGGATGAACACATGTTCTATACAAACACAACACCATTCTAAAAAAGGGGATGGAGCATCTGTAGATTTGTTACCCATTGTGGTCTTTCAGCCAATCCTCCAGAGATAGTGAGGAACAATTATTTATAGATGTGGATTTGTTATAGACAACTGACTTGCATAATTGTGGTAGCTAGTTAAATGAATGAAGCAGCCTTCAGATATAATGCTAGGTTTTGAGCTCCACAAGGAAAGCAGTTTATAAAAAGGGAAGAATAAAAAAACTGGCAGAGATTCCATGATCACAAGTTGGAAACCTTTATAAAATTACAAAGATGGACTGAAATGAGTATCTGTTTTCATTGCCTCAGATACCGGGTATTTTAATTAGGGTTTCTACTGTGGTGATAAAACACCATGACCAAAAACAACTTGAGGAGCAAAAGCTTTATTTCTTATTGCAGTTCCACAACAAAGTCCATCGTCTAAGAAACTAAGAGCAGGAACTCAAAGGAACCTGGAGAGGAGAAACTGAAGTATGTAAGTCATGGAGGACTGCTCCTTACTGGTTTGTTCCTCGTGCCCTGTTCAGCCTGCTTTCTTATACAACTCACAACCACCCATCCAGGGGTACCACTACCAGCTATCACCTGTGAGCTCGGCCCTCCCATATCCATCATTAGTCAAGAAATTTCCCTACAGGCAATCTGATGGGGGCATTTTCTCAATTGAGGTTCCTCTTCCCAAATAACCAGTTATGTCAGGCTGAAAAAAAACAAATGAACAACAACAACAAAACCTAGCTAGCACACTAGGCTATCCTGAAGAAGCAAAGCATTCAGCAAAGAGCCCAGTGCATGCATGGGTCATGTCAAGGAGTAAGTAAGCAGAGGTGCAATATGTGTGTATACTACAAAATGGCAACTGTCTCCATTTAGCCTTCAAAATCTCTTCAGAATCTCCCTTGTGGCTCATCTTAATCAGAACCATAAGGGAAAAAAATTCCTAGAAAGTATAGGTTAGCCTAAGCAAGTTGGTTCAATTACATAAAGTCTTCACACTAAATCATGCAGGAATGTGTGTGTGTGTGTGTGTGTGTGTGTGTGTGTGTGTGTGTGTGTGTGTGTGTGTG
>CAJQZJ010000622.1:914175-1013837 GCA_907164525.1 Lophiomys imhausi | reverse complement strand
TATCTTTCCAGGAGATTTAAAGCATCCATCCAAGGAATCCAGGGACAACTGGACAATGGAAACCTCAGCAGAAAACAGATCAGACACCAAAGAAGAGGAGTGGCCCAGATGATACAGCCTTGCCGAATTCCTCAGTAGCTGTTTCCTCAAAAGTCTACAACCATAACAACTCAAAATCGCTAAGATTGTTCAGCTCCACAGACTACTCCAGCCAGATCTTCAGTAAAGCTCTGAAGATCAGCTTCTGTCTATGAACTTCTTAGGACATCTAAATAGCTGAGCACAAAAGGACTGAACATCAAATGATTCTATTAATATTTTTAACAATTTTCCATTCTTATTTGGGCCCCAACCAGGTTTACTACATCCCAAATCAGCAGGAAGTCATCTTAAGAGAGTGACATCCCATCCCCAGAAGATGGGGAGGGTGTTCCCCCCCCACTTTGGTTATTTGATAGATAATAGAAAATTTTGTTATTTAGCGGAAAGACTACAAGCTGTTAAATGGTCTTGTTAAATGGGTTTTGGAGATTAGACCCAGGGACTTCTCTCTTTTTCTTTTCTGTATCCCTCTTTCTCTCCTATGTAGGAGTGAACAGACTTGAGAAAAATGGGACATAGACATAATATAGGAAAGATCAAGAAAAAAGGACAGATTATTGAATATGGTCTTATACCTTTGTATACTGATAAAAAATAAATATTATATTTGGCTAAATTGGTATTGATCATTGTATATTAAGGCAAAATTAAGGTTGTTATTTCTTTCTGCTTTCTTTTTGAGCCATATTTCCAGGGACTTTTCTGTTTTGTTGGTTCTTTCAAAAAGTAGCTACTGGTTGATAATGTCTACTCATATCTTTGTTTTCTACTTTAAGACATGTATCCTCAACCTTGTTGATCATTTGCTTTCATTTTGGGAGAAATTACACTGCTGATTTTTAGATTTCTTTAAAAAAAATCTTGGATACATGGCTCATTAATCTATTTTCTTCCTTAAGTTTAAGGTTTGTGCTATACTTTTTCTCTTTAGCCTTTCTTAAACTGCATGCCATAATATTTGGAATCTCATTTTCTGACTCATTTTCACTAATTTTCAGTTTGATTTTTTGACTCATGAATTATTTAGAAGTTTCTAAATAATCCCTACTTCTTTGCTGTTTTATTTGATTCTACCTTATTAATTTTACCTTAGTGACTAGATCTCATAGGCTAAGTATACTCTCTCTTCAGTAGCATGTGTCATATTGTACTAAAAAGATAGGTCTCCTCAGTAGCTGCTAAGTATAACTCTAAACCCAGACTGTTCACGATTCCAGTGCTAAGAAAAATATTCAATAAATTCTTGTTGACTTATAGAGGAGTGAGTGAGTGAGTGACAGGAATATTCCTGGAGAGCCAACTGAGTTTCTCTGTCTTCCTTTTCTACAAAAGAGAAAAATTTTCATCTCATTAAATTATTTTAGAGTAATATTAACAAAAGTCTCTAAAAGTTAGGCAGACTAAGCATATTCAATTCCATTCATAAACTATATTAATACATAAGCATTTATTGACTGGGGAAAAAGATCACAGTGGCAACTCTCCAGTTAATGAATTACTCCTACAGTGAAGCAAAATGTAGTTTGAAATATAGTCTTCTGATAATGACAAAGCTGTGCCCTGCATCAGTTCCTGCCTCTAGGTTGCTCCCCTGTCCTGACTTCCTTCAGTGATGAACTCTTCCTTAGAAATGTAAAAAATAAAATAAAATAAACCCTTTCCTCCCCTGTTGCTTTTAGTCATGATGTTTAGCTACAGCAGTAGAAATCCTAACCAAGGCATGCTGCTTGTGCAAGAAGTCTCAGACTGAAAGATAGTGCTACTAAAAGAAATGATCCAACAGCAAAACACAAAAGAATCTCTCAGACCCTTGAAATATTTAAAAATAGTTTTTGTTTCAATTTGTAATTTGTCTTCATAGTTTCTAGAACATATCATACAAATACAAAGGTACTCCGGTGTCTAAAAAGATGATAAATTAAAGATTTAGGGCATTATCTACTTATTTTTATCTTAATTGCCATAAGATTTTATATGACAAATCATCATCTTAGATATACACTAGGAACAATTAGAAGTGAAAGTACTATTAAATTTATCAAATTAAGAAAAGTGTATGATCTTTTAAACAGAAACAACACACTTTCCTACCCATACACTTTAATCTAACACATAATTAGGTTTCAAAAGTTTTTAGTACATGCAATTATTTTTTTTATGTATTAAAAAATCCTTCCAGACAACATTTTCTGCTTTTACAAAGTGTCAAAGTGATGTGAAATTTTTATGACACAAGGTTTCCTCACAAATCTCAGACCTGAATAAGCAATGATCCACTTCACATCTAAGGTAAGAAAGATATTAACGATAAATCCACTGAATCTTACTTATGTTAAAGTACTGTCTGTCAATATTAAGACATATTAATTATTGAATTTTTTGTCAATGTGCTTATTGGGTAAGGGCAAGGACTGGTAAGGTGCTTGTATGTGTGTGTGTGTGTGTGTATTCTAATTTCTTTACTACTACCTCCTGACATTCATACACAAATGTTACATCTCCATGAGTCATCACTGGAACTACTTTATATTATAAAGCACATTTGAACACAACATATACAGTTTATCAACAAATACTTTGTTAAATGAATGCAATTTAAAATATTTTCTGTGAATTTATAATATGCTTGGTTTACTGAACTATTCATTATTCTTCCTCATCCTCAATTTATATGCTCATAAACATAATGCCAGCAAATACAAAAGATAAACACAACAGTGAAACTTATACATTTATGTGTGAATAAACAATGTGTTTTTAGTAGCATCCACATTGAATAACTATGGTGTTCTCACCATCATGACAAAATCGTCTCTTTCCTTAAATATGTTCTAGCATATGTGCTGAAAACCCCAAGTTTGAAGTGCCTCATGTATTTTTCCCATGCCATTTCATTTATCAGAAAAGCCTCTAGTCCTCCTTTAGACAATGGCTAAGGGTGTGACCCTGTGTGGGGTTGTGTAACTGAATGTGGGAGTCATAAATATATTAGCAAGAGTAAAGTGTTTCTAAAGGCCTGACAATCAGAAATTAATTCAAATATCCAATGAATAATGAATCTGAGGTATTTCTAGCATCTCTGACCTTCATTGTACCAGACAAGTTCCCTGCAGCTTTAGTGATGAACACAGAAAATGTACACTTTACACTGCACATATCATACCATGTAATGCCAACAAGCACTGCCTGAAACACCTCAGATAAGACTAAAGAATGTTGTATGCTAGAAACTACAGTGTTTTTATTGTATAGACAAAGTTTTCTGCTCTAATAGGAACAATGATTTCATTATGAAAACCAAATACTGTTAATATTTTCCTCAGCATAAAAGTACCAAATTAGTATAACCTTGGATTCAAATGTTTTAGACTGATTCTTAAAGATGATGTTTGAGTTCCTGAACTGATTTTTATTTGAAAAAGTCATTGGTATGATTTGGCTTTGGAAGAAGACAAAATTTTCAAATTTTTCTTAAACAGCTGTAAATATGCCTCTAACATTTTGTATTATGTATTTATGCAAAGCTGTCATCTCAAAACTGATGATTATAAAATCAAAATATGGACCAACGTTAGAAAACATTGAAGATACTCTAAATACTGCAACATCAAATATTCACCCACGTTTTGAGTTTTTATATTAAGAAAAACTAGCATATTCATCTTATTAGTATAGAAATTTGCTTTTGTAATTAATAAATGGTAAAATGATATGTGTACTAAAGAGCCATTATAAAAATAAACCTGTTTATGATTTATTGTCAGTAAATGTTTAATTTATATGCTTATTTTATATACTTATATACCTGAGATCAAATAACTACTTTTTGAATGAAAAGTGATTACTTTTTAGTCATTTGATTAGTAAAGTGATTTCATGTTAAATGCTTAAGATACTCTATCAAGTAGTAAATACTTAAAGATCTGAAAGTATTTTCTGTGGCTGTCACAACTATTCAACTTTACCCTTGTAACATAAATGCAGCTATCAACAATACTAAATAAGTAGGTACAACTATATTCTGATGAAATAAGTTTATAGCAATTTAAATTAGGCCAAAGGCTCATCATTTATTACTGCATGGTTAAAAGCTTTCTACCTACAGTGAAGCAAAAGAATCCAGTGACTAAAATACAGCCTCTGGAGTCAATTAGGCTGGTTTCTGATTGTAGCTCAGCTACTTATAGGCTGTGGGACCTCCTATAAACCGTGTTATTCTCTTTGCCTGTTATCTCATCTACAAAATACAAAGATACTGTACATACATGTGAAGATTTTGTAAACTATTATATGAATTAAAAGACATTAATGAGGTCAGCAAAGTACCTGGTAGATAATAAGTAAAGTACTATGTATGGGTTATATAGTATGACTACATATCACTCTCTCTGCAATTTCTCATTCTGTTTTTTATACTACTTTTTTAGACCAGGTGTACAGGAGTCGAACAAAAGTCCCAGACAAAAGCAACTTTTATGAAAGTGTTGAAAGCCTTAAATGAAAATGCCATTTTTAATCTAAGTAAAGAAAATGGTAGTTGTTATGGTAAGCTTTAATTGTCAACTTAACATGATCTAGCATCAACTGAAAAGAGAGTTTGAGTGCACTATTGTCTTCATTAGATTGACTTGTAGGCATGTTATGGAAGTGTGTCTTAATTAACTCAAGTGGGAAGAACCAGCTCACTGTAGGTGGCTGCATTCCCTAGGTAGAGGATCCTGAAATGTATGTGGTTGGAGAAACCTAGCTGAGCGCAAGCAAGTGAGCAAATATGAATTCTTTTCTCTCTGGTCTTGACTATGAATATGATTTTATCAGTTGTTTTAACTTTCTGCCTTGCCTTTCCCACAGTGGCTGAATATACCCTGAAATTGTGAACTATTTTAAAATAAATCTATTTCTCCTGTAAATTGCTTTTTGTCAGGGTATTTTATCTCAGTAACTGGAAGAAAGCCAGGACAATAGTCATCTAAGAGAAAGAAGGGTATATAGAATTGGGAATGTATGCTAAGCCATATAACTCTCATAATTGAGGCCTAATTATTTCTGTTGTTTTGTATTGTATTTATTGTTATAAGAGAAAGAGCCATTTGTTGGACTGAAAGAGGGAGCTGTTGGGAGGGAAAAGGTATACCTTAAACTTAAGAAAAAAAGGAAGGGGATGGGTGGTTGAGGGGGAAGAGGGTGGGAGGGTGGCATTGGATGGGGGAGTAAGGAGGGGATTGCAATTGAGATGTAACTTCAAGAAATAAAAAATCAATTAAAAGCCGGGCGGTGGTGGCGCATGCCTTTAATCCCAGCACTTGGGAGGCAGAGGCAGGCGGATCTTTGCAAGTTCGAGGCCAGCCTGGTCTACAAAGCGAGTCCAGGACAGCCAGAGCTGTTAAACAGAGAAACCCTGTCTCGAAAAACCAAAAAAAAAATCAATTAAAAAAGAAATCAAATAATAAATAATCAAATGTCTTCATCATGGAATTTTATAAAAAGTGTGCGTGGGCAGAACAAAAAAAATGTATAATGAATACCAAAAGTGACTGGCATAAAGGAATGGAAAAGAAGTCAATAACTATAGTATGAATGTAAGAGAGAGTGAATATTAGATGGAGTCCATCGCTTAAGTTCTGAGCTTTGTTGTCAGGATACCTGTTGTTCTGATTATATGACACCTGTTTGGGTTCACAGAATATATGTTGAGTGTAAATTCCATGCCTGAAAGCCTGTTAGGGAAATCAAGATCAATCTAAAGAAGACAGAAACAACAAAAGTTCAAAGAGAAGTGCCTAGATGACAGAGAATTCACAATTACCTGGGACCAAGAAAATTTGTCTTTACACTGAGAACCTTCCTTGAATTGGAAAAGAATAGATATGATGACAGATATTACCTTATATTTTTTTCTTTGTCAGAAGCTCAGCTAGATTAGGTAATGTTTCACCAGCAAACATCCTGCAAATTCAGTGACCTAAACCAACAAAGCCTTATTTCTCACACACACTGCATGGCCATAAGTTGTCAGGGCTCTCTATTACGTGTGATTCTCACTCTGAGAATGTGATTCGTAGGGGAGCCATGGCTTCTGGTTCTGCTTCCTGTGGAATATTACATGTCATTATGGTTGAGGCAAAGATAAGTTTAAGAAATTTGATATTGACCAATTCAATATTCAAGCCTGAAATTAATTCCATCACTTCCAAGTCAAATTATAGATAAGAATTAATTATATGCCTAAACTAGCCCAAACAAGACAATGTTAATAAGTGTTAAGAAAGTATTGTAGCCATGAATGACTCACAAGGTGTTTCAATCGAAAATGGAGGACTCTTATCCAAACCTTTAGAAAAGGAACTTTGAAGCCAGGTGTGGTTGCACACACCTTTAATCACAGCACTCAGGAGGCAGAGGCAGGTGGATCTCTGTGAGTTTGAGGCCAGCCTGGTCTACAAAGCAAGTACAGGACATCCAGGGCTGTTACACAGAGAAACCCTGTCTCGAAAAAACAAAAAGAAAAGAAAAGAAAAAGAAAAAAGAAAAGGAACTTTGAAAATTGGAGAGGGGCATCTATGGGATGGAGGAGGCTCCCAGAAGTCCTTGGGGGTGACCCTAGATGCAACTCCTAGCAGGGGGATATGTAGGCTGAAGTCACCACCTCCTGTAGGCAGGCAGGCAGGACTTCCAGAGGAGGGAGAGGGATACCAAACTACCCATAAAAGCTTCTACCCAAAATAACTGTCCTCTGAGAGGCTTCACCCAGCAGCTGATGGAAACAGATGCAGAGACCAACAGCCAAGCAATAGGTGGAGCTTAGGGAGTCTTGTGGGAAAGTGGTGGGAAGAACTGAGGGAGCAGGATGGGACAAGCACACCACAAGAACACCTACAAATCCAACTAATCTGGGCCTGTGGGGGCTCACACAGAATGTGCCACCAACCAAAGACTGGATCTAGGCCCCTACACATATGAATCTGATGGAATATTTGGTCTCCATGAGATTTCCCTGACAACTGGAGTGGAGACTGTGACTTGGACTCTGTTGCCTGCCTTTGGATCATTTTCACATAGTTGGGCTGCCTTGTCTGGCCTCAGTGGGAGAGGATGAGCTTAGTCCTGCTGTGACTTGATATGCCAGGGTGGATTGGTAACCAAGGTGGAGGCTCTCATTCTCCGAGGAGAATGGGCAGGGGTGGGGAAGGGCATGTGAAGATGAGACTGGGAGGAGAGGAGGGAGGGGGCAGTGATCAGGCTGTAAAGTGAATAAATTAATGGGCAAAAAACAGAAAATATTGAAAGAGCCAGCTATGAGTGTCTACTAAATAATTGTAGACTACTGGGAAAGAATCTCTTCCATCCAAGAAGCCTTCACAAATTGAACAAACCATGGACACAGTTATCCATAAATAACTGCTATGGATGTCACCACAGGTGGACACAATGGCAGCATCATTACACCTCAAAAATTAATTCACACACAGTGAACAAACTCATCAGCTTCCAACAGCCCTAAAGAAAAAAAGCAGAAATAAGATGGAATAAAGGGCAGAGGGTTCCAATGTTTTCCATAATTGGAATTGAACCATGGGTACAAAGATGATATTCCTAACCTTGAGTCCTAGGGAAATGATAGGTTTGTTGGTACTGCCTCCTACTGGACATGGTACTGCAATTTGTTTAAGTCTTGATTCTGCCTGGAGATAGTGAAGCAAACATATAATGTTGTTGTTTTAAAAAATAAAGCAAATAAATGGTGGCCTATTGAATAAAACTAAACTGTGTGGCCAAGATACAAATAAGCAACAGCCTGAGGATTCTGGAACAAAAACAAAAGCAAGCATGTTGGAGAAAGAAATCAAATATTAAATAAGTGAACAATGGAGAAGAGAAATGAGATTCTGGAGAATTTTTTATTTCTTTCATGTCTCAAAGATGGGCTTCTATCAGGATATATGGCAATACACACAAAAGAATCTCTATGAGAAATGCCATCTTGCTAAATAAAAGATCAAGAAAAAAGTTGGGGCAAACTAATGTGTGTTTTGGAAAGAATAGGAGCTTAAGAATTTCAGATAATGGCTGGAGGAGATGTCTCAGCAGTTAAGAGAACTGGTTGCTCTTCCAGATGTCCTGAGTTCAATTCCCAGCAACCACATGGTGGCTCATAACCATCTGTAATGGAATCTGACTCCTTCTTCTGGTGTACATGAAACTGAAAAACTTCTGTAAGGCAAAGGGCACTGTTATTAGGACAAAACAGCAGCCTAGAGATTGGGAAAATATATTCACCAATCCCACATATGACAGAGGGCTGATATCCATATTTATATATTCACCAATCCCACATATGACAGAGGGTGATATCCATATTTACAAAGAACTCAAGAAACTAAATGCTGAGAAACCAAATAATCCAATCAAAAAATGGGAAACAGAACTAAACTGAGAATTCACAAAAGAGAAATCTCTAATGGCCAAGAGACACTTGAAATGCTCAACACCCTTAATCATCAGAGAAAGGCAACTCAAGATGACACTGAGATTCTATCTCACACCTGTCAGAATGACTAAGATCAAAAACTCAAATGACAGCACATGCTAGAGAGGTTGTGGAGAAAGGGGAACACGTCTTCATTGCTGGTGGGAGTGCAAACTAGTACAACCACTATGGAAATCAGTCTGGCGATATCTTCGAAAACTTGGAATAGCTCCACCTCAAGACCCAGCAATTCCTCTCGTGGGCATACATCCAGAAGATTCCTCACCTGTGTTAAAAGTTGGGCCTATTAGTGAATTAATAGTCAGTTCAGATTAGCATCTGGCATCACATAAGGAGGAGCTTGGCATCCCTTTACTTACTGCTATGGACAAAACCAGTTGTGGACAGACGATATGCCCTGTTGAAGGGGCATGGCTAAGAAACCTCACAAGCCCCACAGATGACATCAGTTGCTATGATAAACAATCACAAGAAATCTCGTGGACCCTTGAGACGGCCAAGGATCATGAGATAATACGATATTCAAGCCAGAGGCTCCATGTGATTGCCCTCTTCCTCATACCCTCACCAACTGAGAGGTCATGCTGAAGAAGGGCACAGAAAGTACCATTAAAGGAATTTAGACTTCTATAGCCCAAGGTAAAGGCATGGCATAAAACCTTCTGAGAGAGAGAGAGAGAGATCTTTGAAGGTATCTGTCTTGGGTCCCCAGAGTGCCAGAAAAGTGAGCCAGGCAAGCAGAGTTCAGAAGCCAATTGGTGAGGCTTTTGGCTGTGATATTTTGCTGGGCCAAAGAGACCATGGAGGCTAGTTTTAGCTGATGGAAAAAGCCACCCTCAGTTTGACAGTTGGAATACACTGACTTCATAATCCAGCCACAATTTTGTGATTGAAATAAATTGGCCTTCCGAAATGGCAAAGTTAGGCCCAAATGAACACTAAGCTTTGAAAAGGGCTGACTGCAAAGACTGTTGAAAAAACAAGTCATCCTTCACAGACCTATGCTAAGACTATTAATATCCTCTTAAGAAAGTTAAAATAGTGTGAGTTAAGTGTTTTTAGACAGGTATTAGAGTGTTCTTACATATTAGGGTGTTCTTAGATAGATTATAAATTTTAAATTATAGGATTTAGATATTTTATAGGTGTTTATTAAATATTAATAAATATAAGTGGCTATAAATAAAAATATTCTGTTTTACTCACCAAACCACAAGGACATCTCCTCAGCTATGTTTGCAGCAGCTTTATTTTTACTAGTTAGAAACAGGAAACAACCCAGATGTCCCTCAAAGAATGGATAAAAAAACACTATGGTATATTTACACAATGGAATACTACTCAGCTATCAGAAACAAGGAAATCATGTAATTTTCTGCCAAATGGATGGAACTTCTAGCTCATCCAGAGTGAGAGAACCCAGACCCAGAAAGATGCACATGTATGTATTCACTTATAACTGGATTTTTAGACATTTAGTACAGGGTAGCTATCCTACAACCAACAGACCCAAAGTAACAGGAACATGGACTTTGCTACCTGTTAGTGGAGGTACATACACTTTGCCCTAGTGGAGCTACTATGTAGGTCCCCCAGTGCAAGAGGAAGCTCTTAGCCCTCATATGACTCATAAACTTAGGGGGCTGATATGTAGGGATGACCTACACCAGAGGAGTGGGAAAGGTGGGAGAAGGGGGAGAGGGTGGGAGGGTGGGAACAAGAAGTTTAGAGGAAGGAAGCTGTGTTGGAGATGTAACTTGAAGTAATAAATAAACATAATAATTTTTTAAAGGATACTGAAAAAAAAACAGAGCACTCATATACATAAAACAAGCAAACAAAAGAATTCCAGAGAAGTAAGACATAGAGAGTAATTTTATGTATCAGCTCAGATAAGGCTTAAACTCATACCTGTCCATGCCTGGGACAGGCTAAAATCAGTGTAGCAAAGGCTTTGAGAACTGAACTAAGATAGAAATTACTTCTGAGCTCTAGCATAGCCCCTGAGTAGCTTGTGCATGGAGGTAGAAAAAAACTGTACAGGTAAAAAAAATTGATAGTTTAAATACAATATAAACGACTTTAATTTCTGGATTGATCTTAAAGTGCTGAGTGTAGGAGATACACCCAAAAAAAGCAAAAGCAAAGACTTTGAAAACAAAATAGGCATTGGAAGTGCTGCTGACAAAGGGCCAGACAGAACTCACAATCTAAACCTAAATGGGTTGATTGCTTGCTAGATTAAAACACATATAAACACACTCACACACAAACACATGAACACACTCACATAAACACATACACACACACACACACACACATGCAATGTAACATTTTCCACAACACAGAAAATTATTCAGAATTTCACAGCATAATATTTAAAATGTATAGGATATTTTCCAAATGTATTCAATGAAGAATTAGGAAAATATGTAAACTTTGAAGAGGTTAAAAAATGAACAGGTACCAATGCCAAGGTGATTCAAATACTGAAATTATCAGAGACTTTATAAAATCTATATAACTATGATCCATTAAGTACAAGCAGAGACATTTCATATAAATGAAAAGACAGGGCTCAAAGAAGAGATACAAACTTTTTAGGCCACAATTATGAAAATTATAAGGTATAATATACATTCCCAATGTCTAGTCCATACATATTTGGCAACTGATATTAATTTTCTATTATCTCTCTATCTAAAAAAGTTTAAAGTTCTATACCTAACTCAGTTTCCATCCTAACTTGCATTGTCAACCTAAAAACATCTTCTGAGACCTAGAACATCCTTTCAACTAAACAACTTAAAATTTAACTGTGAGACTCTAACTATCTAGTCTTCAACAACATCAGAAACCTGAGAAGGATAAATATATCTGATTATACAGGAAATGTAGAACAGTAGCTTCCAAAACTAAGAAATGACAGACAACTGGCTGCCTGGACAGTCTCCAATTTTTCTCAATACATTAGAGCATCTATCTTCAGCCATTTGGCCCCGGAGATACAAACATTTTAAAGTAACTTTATAATTAAAAAACCAATTCCTTTAAAAAAACTGTTTAAGCTCAACAGAAGAATATAAATAGAAAGACATAATGAGGTTAAAGGTGTGTCAGAAGAAATTATTGACCAGGATAATAGAGAGAAGACAATTTTTAAAAGTGAAGAGAGACTCAGGTGCCTATGGGATGATATCAAAAGGTATTGTATCTAGAGCTAGAAAGAAGGCTTAGCAGTTAAGTGGACATGCTGCCCTTGCAGAGGACCAAAGTTCCCAGAACTCAATGTAATTGAAAGTGATAGGGGAGAACCTACTACCCTTATTCTGCTAAATGGATATAGTATTAAAGTTGCTCCCAATGACCTCTTGTTATACCCATATATTAGCATATCTTTCAACTCTCTTCAGAGAAGCTTTCTTTTTTTCTTTTTATGCCTATTAACACAAATATCCACAACATTCAGAGACAAAGAGACAGCAAATGTACAGCTTTAAATGGGATACCTTCCTCATGCATTTCTCCTCCTAAGGCTCAGGGATAATTGTAGAAGAGGGGGTGGAAAGGCTGCTAAAAGTGGTGGGTAACTACAAGTAGATAGTTTCCTGGACACAATATGGAAGTTGCACATATGAATTCACAGAGGTTGTAACAGCATTCACAAGACCCACACAGCTAAAGCCAGGCAAAATCACAGTACATGAGGGAAAGATGGGCATGAAGTCCCATCCATACTTGCCAGATACAGTGAGCTAGTCTTCTTTAAGGGTGCAGTCCCTGGTCTGACACGCTCCAGTGGAGGGCCATACACTTAAGAGTATATATGAGAAGCACCAATGGGACTTGATGACGATAAGAAGAAAAGGGGGTCACAGATTTGGGTGGATATGGAGTGAGGGGTGGATCTAGGATAAAATGGAGGAAGGGGGTAAAAATGTTTAAATTACAATGCATGCAATTGCCAAGGAGTTAATAAAATATTTTTAAAAGAAAGCAATATAAACAAAATTAACAAATCCAAATGAAATGATAAATGAAAATAAAATAATCCGAAAGAAGACCCACAAGAGAAATAAAAGAGTAGTTTACCAAAATTAAGTTAAATTGTCTTAGAAACATAATTATAAGCAGACAATGTTTTATTGATTAAAAATACCAACGATATGTTAATTTTAAATACAAGTAGCAAATGTAAATGTAAATACCATGCAAGTTCTACCCCCCCCAAATATTAATACAATATCTCTATATTACATTACTACCAAACAAAAAAGCATCTGAGAACAGGTAAAATCACCATGGATAGAAGGGACATTATCTAATGACACATCAGTCAGTTCACCAAGAAGACATGATAGATGTAAATATGAAGATTCAGAGAACATGAAGCAAACACTGATAGATGAGAAAGGTCAGATGTACAATTACAATCAAAGGCTTCAACATTCCTGTCTCAGTAACTAGATAGAATAGCTAGAAAATTAGCAGGGACTTGCTATGGAATGAATTGTGCTCTAATTCCCATCATGACTAAATATAATCTTCTGGATTTAATCAAGGATGAATGAGCTCTTAAGAATGGGCTCCTAGGTTGGTAAAACTGCTGACCTTATTGGGGGAAAAGAAAAAGAGCAAAACAGATGAGGGCCAATGAGATGGCTCAGTGGGAAAAGGGACTTCATGGAAGACCTATTGACCTAATTTTAATACCTAGAATCCACTTGATGGAAGGAGAGAATCAAGTCCATTAGTTTTCTCTGACCTCTAAACACACACACACACACACACACACACACACACCATTAATAAATAAAATATTAAAAACTTAAAAGACTGAGATAGACATATAGATAAATAGGCATACACAGGAAAGACCTATGTGCACACCACAAGAATAAGGTCATCTGTAATAAGAAAGCCATGATCAGGAACAAAATGAGCCAGTACTTTGATCTTATACTTTCCTATCTTCAAAACTGTGAGAGGAAAAAAAACTCTACTGTTTAGGTCAACCATCATATACCACTTTGTCACAGCCTAAACTTCGTAATGTAGATGTGGTCCTGAATATAATCATTCTCCTTCAGTATGACCCAATTTGTTTATCCAACAACAAAGTACATATTCTTTACAAAATACAAATGACTGCAATAATAATTTTTCTATACAACAAAAATGGACTTGAGCTAGAAAATGATACATATCTAAATCATTAATGATCAGTCTCTGTGTGGGCTGGACTTAGGCCTCTTACACATTTGTAGCAGATGTGCAGCTTGTTCCAGAGTGGGATCTGCCTCTGACTCTTGCCTCCCTTTGGATCCCATAGCTGGTCTGAATTGTCTGGTCGCAGTGGGAGAGGTTGCATTTAGTCCTGCTGTGGCTTAATGTACCAGGGTGGGTGAGTACCAATGGGGGGGCCTCTCCTCCTCTGAGGATAGGGGGAAGAATGAATGGGGACAGAGTGTATATGGGTGGAACTGGGAGGAGAGAAAAGAGGGATGTAACTGAACTTTTTAATTATTATTATTATTATTATTATTATTATTATTATTATTATTTATTTATTTATTAACTAACAGTATTCACTTATAACAAATACCAATGATTCCTTAACTATTAACCCTACAAATTCCTACAACCCATTTAACCTAATCACTAAACCTATTGATAACTATTTTCCTAACCTTTTAGAGGGATACAGTCTCTGGGGCAGGTCCTCAGTCGTCAGGAACACAGTCTCTGTGGAAGATTCTTTAACGCACTTAGCAGTCCTTTTTCTGGATCTCAGATGTAGATTCGTCAGGGTAAGTTGGCTATCACGGTCTCACCTTAAATAAGGCTTGATGCTTTCTTCTCTCTAGGAGACCCCAGCCCCTTCGCATCAGCAACTCTACCTCAGTCCTTAAAGCCAGCCACAGTTTGGACAGATCAAACCCCTCTAGGCAAAAGCTGAGCCACAGGGTTTAGTCCTTGGCCTTTTGCTGTCTTGCTGAGGCTTTCTTTGCTCACCAGCTTCTTTCTGCCTCAGGGAGATCTGGCCATCAAACGATGGCCAACACTTTTTTCAGCAGGACTCTTGGAGCTCTCTAGCATCAGGGGCCTCTCTCTCTCTCTCTTTTTTTTTTTGATGGGGCTCCATGCACTGTCCTTAATAGGAGGAACTCTGTTTCAGCTTAATTTGGGCTCTGCCCACTTAGCATCTGAAAGCAATGCCAGGCCAGATACTTTGTTTCTTAAGCCCATTAAGTCTTTCCTGGTTTTCTGACTTCAACCTTGTTTTTTCAGTCCATTAAGTCTTTCCAGTTTTTCCTGATGTCAACCTTGTTTTTTCACAAGCTGATAAGTTAAATTGCTCACAGCCAAGTTGATCTTCATGCCCCGAATTGAGAGACTGTATCAGAAACCCCTATATATTTTCTAAATCTAATTTAATTATTCAAACTCCCTTCAGAGGGGGATGTGATCAAGCTGTAAAGTAAATAAATAAATTAATGAACAAAAAAGAAAATAAAACATTTTTCATTGAACCAAAAAGATATGACACATGAAAACGTATGCCTGCAGCTGGAATAATGCTTAAGGAAAAATAAATAACATCATATGCTTATATTAGAAAACACAGGTCTCCAGTCAATGATGCAAGCTCCAAACTTAGGAAACAAGGACCAAAAATGACTCCATCTTAAGGAGAGGCATGAAAAAAAATTATAAGTGGAAATTGATGAAATTTAAAGTGGAAAGATCAGTGAAATTCCTTCAAGAAATATCCAAAGAAATTTCTCAGACAAGTAGAACATGATATAGGTTGAAATCTTGAATATACAAAAGGGAAGAAAGAATATTAGAAAAAGAAAAGTAGAAATTAAATTACTAGAACATGGTTCTTTCCTTGAATTTCTACTCTGTCTCACTGACCAATTTTTCTATTTTTGAACAGCAATGCTCCATTGACCTTGATATTCCTCTAATTTAATCTTTTGCAATGATATTTTTGCTATTCTAGGACCTTACATTTCTCCATGAATGGTAGAAAGAGTCTGGAAATATTTACAAAAGGAGCAGTTATGATATTAATGGCGATTGTAGTGCATGCATAAACCAGTTTCAGTAGATTTTCTATTATCAGCATACTCACAGTAATATTTGGAAGGTTTTGGTACACAGGTTATAATCAACAGATTATACCCCTTAACTACATGTGCCCAATGTAATTTCCTTTACAAGAGTATGGGATATCACTCCTATAATTAGTTAAAAAAAATGGTTCGGTTTTAAGTTAATAAACAAAGAAGACCAAGCAAGCAGGGAGTGATGGTGTACACCCCTAATCCCATCACTCTGGTGAAGCAGAAGTGGAAAACAGTCAGATCTCTGTGAGTTCAACATCAGCCTGGTCTTCATAGTGAGTTCCAGGACAGCCATGGCTATGTAGTGAGACCCTGTCTTAAAAATCATTCAAAATATCTTGTGTGTGCCTGACTGAATTGGGGGGGGGTGTTCTTAAAAGATCATGAAGCACTAGAGAAACAGTCTCCTGAGCATGCTGGCTTCAAAGAAACAAAAACAACTAGTTCAGCAGTTTGAAGGAACCAGACTCTGTCTACGAAATGAATGGACTTTGAGAGATTTCCAAGTTTGAGATGATACCACAGTTCCAGATGGCACCTTTGCAACCTAATGTCCAGTAGTTTCTAAGTAGAGGATTCACCTAAGGTGTGCCTAGATCTCTGAACCACAAAAACTGTCAAATCATTTGGATGCCTAGAAAGAACATCATGGACAGGGTAACTTATAAACAAGAGAACTGCATTTTGAACAGTTCTGGAGTCTGGGAAATCCAAGATTAATATATTCTGTGTCAAAGGAGTGTCCCTTTTCTATGTCCTCACACAAAAGGAGGGAGATGAAGGAGGTTGCCATAGTCCCGTTTTCATAAATCTAATTTTATTAGTGCATGGTAATTGGACATATTTATGGGGTATGGTGTGACATTTTAATATGTGCATAATGGTCAGATCACAGTAATTGGCATATCCCTTACCCTTGACATTTGTCATTTCTTTGTTTTAAGAATATTCACTCTTCTATCATTGTCCTACCATGCTATGGAACATTAAAAGTCATTCTTAACCAACCTCACCTCGAAATCCATTAACAATCTTCATGTCATCCCTTTCCCACTCTCTTCTTAGGCTTTGGTGACCATATTCAATTTCTGGAATCAACTTTAACAATCTTTAATAGTCTTTAAATGATACATGTATTTTTCTGTGCCTAACTTAATTTACTAACATAATATCCTCTAGTTCCATTTACACTGTTGCAAAAATAATTTTGTGTTTTCATATGGGCAAATAGCATTTCATATTGTTGTTCTCTTTTATGCATTCATATATTCTTAGGTTGACTCCATTCTTGGCCTGTATAAATAGGATTACAATAAACATACAATTGTCTCTTGAACACACTTGAATATCCAATAGTGGCAGGTAAGGTAGTCTCATTCATGAAAACTCTTCCTTCCTGACCTAATCACCACCTGAAGACACACACATCATAATACCATTATCACCTTGGTAAGTAAGACTGTTTGTTTGTTTGTTTTTGAGACAGGGTCTTAATATGTAGCCCTAGGTTTTCTGGAACTCACAATGGCCCACCTGCCTCTACCCTTGCCTCTCCTGACATTAAATGTGTGGTGCCATGGCTAGAGAGATTAAGATTTTGACACATGAATTTGGTGTGAAGGGGATGCCAACATTCATTCTATGAGACAGTAAATTGGTATTTTCCCAATACTGTGACATAATAAATAGGTACTTTTCCAAGCCTCACCTCCTGCAAAAAAAAAAAAAATATTGAAACCCAAAACTAGTCCTTTAAAAAGTGAACTAGGAATCAAATTGGAGAGTAATGTGTTAGTCACTGACTGTGGGCTTTGTTACTAACATTTTTATGTCCCTGACCTCATTGGATCAAATTTTTGATTTCTCAGATAATTGTTTTGCCTGCCTTATGAGACAACATCACTGTGGAGGCTTGAATACAGTGATGTTTTAGAGATCCAAGGCATTATTAATAACTATTTTGAATATGCTAGCACATAACAGAGAAATTTGAGGAATAGTGCTATCAAAGTGAACGCAATCAAAATCTGTTTACAGGATCACACAGATTTATCTATTAATTGCATAAATTTTATACTGAACTGAAAATGATCTAACTCCCAAATATTCTTTGGTGTTGCCTTTACCCACATTTTAAATAAAGCTATATGCCACAAAATTATAGACCTATTTAGACACTATGACATAATAAATAGCTACTTTTCCAAGTTTCACCTCCTGCAAAAGAAATTGATTGAAACCCAATCACCCTGAAGGCACCCTAAAGTCACTAAAACATGTGACAATGGAAATAAGGGGAACTTCCCTTCATGCCTTACAGAGTCTGAAATATCTGTATTTCCAAAGAGTTCACAAGATGATCCTTTTGTTTTTCTTCCTTCTGGGTGGTAACTGGTGAGATGTGAGACCGTAAACAGTTCCTCAGATGGCTTGCAGTCATAGCCCAGACACAAAGCATTTTTTCCCTGTGTTGGGGGTCATCAAGTGTTAGGTTTTGTCAAGAGAGCAGTGCTTCAGAAGAAATAAGAGGAATGCAATGTTGGGAGCTTGCATTTGAGATGACAGAAAAGCAGGCAAGGCTGAGACTGCTGATAGGGACAAAGGTCCCAGCAAGGTCAGGGATAAAAGAGCAGACTTGTGTGGCACCTGTGCAGAGGCATTTTGGCTTAGTAAAAGACAACAAACGAGCAGTGTTTATGCTAACATCCATCAATATCTAGCAAGAAATGTGGTGCACAGCTTGCAGCAGACATGTTTTACCAGAAGTCAAGGCTACTACAGATTAAAATATGGCCTCTAATAAGGAGAAGGAATCACAATGCATAAACATTGCAATTGAAATTGTCACTTTTTCTAACAAACACTGACATTTAGGATTGTATCTCATTATAAATACTGAGTTAAAATTCAACTTTTCTATGAAAATTCTCAATTCTAATTGATGATTTTTAAAAAGCCAAGAAATAAATAGGCTGTGTTTTGGAAATGATAATAGAGGTTTAGAATCCTAAAAGAGGACTCAAAAGCTGGAAACAGTTTGAGAATCTTGGAAGAAATGAAGACGTGGCTTTCTTTCTCTGTGTTCTGTTCCTTATGTTTTCTTCTTCATTTGCTTCAGAGAACTAAATCTTCCTGTGAAGTGTTCATGCACACAGCCATCATATCCTAACAGCCACCATTGCTTCACCATTGCTGTCTGAGGCGTTGTTCCCCTCATCCTACTTTACTCAAAGTATAGAACAAATCCATGCTATTCTTTCATGTCACTTACAAATATCTCAGTATGTACCCCTGAAAACTATTAAAAACACCAATAACATTTGCCAAAATTTACAATAACAATGCCTTTAAGGTTGAAATTTAGTTTGTCATGGTTGGTCTAATAATTGGCATTTTGTATTTATTGATTAAATCAGAATTCAACTAAGAAGTGAAATAGAAATTTGTTTTCTGATTATCACATTTCTCCAGTTTTCCCACACCCTCTTTTACTTTTTTCTGGATTTTATTGGTTTTATTAGTTTTCAAAAGTTGGCCTCATACTCCTATGCAAGCCAATTAACTATCAAGGTTAATGTAAATCAGGCATTTCTAGTTTCTTTTGTCAATGTTCTTCATTTGCTGTCAGGACTTAGTGTTTCAATATGAATGTTTTAGTGAGAATTTTTGGTTTCTTTGAAAAACACAGAAATGTTATAGAAACATGTTCTTGTTTCAATCCCAGGTATAAGATATGGGGTTGCTTCAGATTTCTCACAGTAGATTTTTCTCATGCTCTGACAGGGGTGTGATTTTGCCAGCTGAAGATAGTGTACATTTGGAATTCTGGGTCCTCTTGAAAAGGTATTAAAAATGCTAGAGCCAGAGAGCTATAGATCCTGTACTTCATCCTGCTGCTGGTGGTTGCTGTTTTTTTGTTGGTTGCAGGTTGCTGGTTGAAGATATCCTGAAGATGAAAATCATATTTGTCCCAAGGAACTTGTTGCCCCTAATCAACAGGAAGTAGTCTAATAATATTGATGTCTCCTTACCCTTCTAATCTTCTTTCTCTCCTACCTAAGTGTTGGGGGATTGGAAGAGATAGGGGTGGTATAGAGAGGTAGGAGAAGAAACTCAACAAAGCAGCCAAAGACCCAGTCACAGAATGTGGGTATTTGCATTTCTTATGGGAAAACCACAGTAGTAATGATGTCTCTTCATATATGTTTGTTTAAGGATATCATAATTTGTCCATCCGTTTTGGATGAGAGTTCTCCCATACACAAAATTCTTGTTTGTTCTGGTGTTTCTCACCAGAAGTTTTAATGGGGAGAAAATAAGATAACTAATTTTAAGGGTAAGCGATACAAGAAACACCCTCTTTTACTTTTTTGCTTAAAGTATCCTTGGTGAATAAATTTTATTGGTTGCTCCATTATATTTACTTCAGGCTGGGATTTGATAATTGTCTCTCATGATATTTTAACAGGTTCATCGTTTCCCCCACATTTCCCATAAATTGGTTATTAAAATTAAAGTCCTGATCATATTCAGTCTCAAACTTTTGGTAATAATCTTTTATAGACAGTGCTGTGAGCATTCATTTAGAGTAGGGCTTATTTTCTCTAATTTTTTTTGTTTGTGAGATTTTTGCAGTCACTGAAGATTATTTTCCATCTCCAATATTTTCTAGAAGTTGAAAAATAGTAATGATATTTTTTTATCCTTCCTTCTTCATTTACCTGCAACTATTATTTTCTAAAATTTTATTTATTTTATGAATTGTGGTATTTGTCTGCAAGTACATCTGTGTACTACATGTGTGCCTGGTGCCTGCAGAGACCAGAAGAAGGTATTGGTCCCCCTAGAACTACAGTTATAGATGGTTGTGAGATACCATGTGGTGCTGGGAGTCGAACCTAGGTGCTAAACCAAAGCAACAAATTTTTAGTGTTTGAAAGGTCTTAATGGAGAGGTCAAGATCAGCACATGAAGATCAACAGAACCAGCCAACCCAGGCCCCTAGAGGCTTACAGATACTGAAACACTTACCAAAAGAAGGAGAAGGAGGAGGAGGAGGGGGAGGAGGAGGAGGAGGAGGAGGAGGAGGAGGAGGAGGAGGAGAAGAAGAAGAAGAAGAAGAAGAAGAAGAAGAAGAAGAAGAAGAAAGCTTAGACTAGACCTAGACCACCCCCTGTACAAATATAGATGATAGGCAACTTTGTAGTCATACAAATCACTTAGCAGGGGTGGGGAACATTCCCAGTGATGGACTTTATTACCTACTAGTGGGACACTCTACCTAAGCTGAGTTGCCATATCAGGTCCAAGGCAAGAAGAAGCTCTCAGCTCTCATGTGGCTGATGAACTGAGCCCCCCCCCCCACTGGAGGAGAAGGATAGATGGAAGAGGGATTAGAGGGTAGGAGGGTGGGACCTGGAGGGGAGGAGAGAGGCAGCTGAGACTGAGATGTAGCTTGAATTAATAAATAAATGTTATAGAAACAAAAAAGAAAGGTCTTAGTTTCCTAAGATATTCTAGGCTATCTTGTACATTTCCAGCCCCAGGTGTCATCCAGTTTTCTTAATCTGATTCATATTGATTTTTATTTTTATGGATTTCTTTTTAATTGTCTAATATAATTATGTAAATAATTGCATGTTTTCAAAGTTCAAATTTACAAAAGGTATATCCAGAGTCAGTCCATTTCTATCCTTTCCCTTCACTTGCATTTTATGTTCTTGTTCCCCCATTGGTAATATTCCTATTTCATCTTTAGGTTTTTTCTTCCTTTTTACTCTATACATAAAAAATATACATATATGTATACATACACATATAAAGTCTCCTTTTGTTAGAGCAAATGATCATATATTATATATGCATATACTTTTCTTTTTCCTATACTAATATATGCTGGAAATCATTTTCCAATGTATACCGTACTTCATTCCTTGTTTTAGCTATATATTCCTGCGCAGATGTAAGATAACTTTTCAGTTTCTTATTGCAAGAATTTGAGTTGTTTCACACATAATATTCTGTTGCAATGAATAACCTTGAAGATTTCTTTTCACCTAACTTTTGCATTCTACCTTTGAAATACATTCCTAGAAGTGGGATTAGTAATTCAAAGGGTCAATGTGATTTTGCTATGACTTACACAATTTTCCTTTATAGGTACCATTTTGCACCACCATGAGAAATCTGAAGAGCAAGAAGATGCATTTTGAGTGACAGGAATCTTTATTAATTTTAGGCAGTTCACAAGTATTCCCCTACCCGCAATCCAGTTAGTTTTATCCTTTTTGTTGCCAGTATCTGGGCATTGCCCACAAAGCCAATAAACTCCCTCTTTTGCTTCTGTATACAGAGAGCAGAGGAAACTAATTATTTTAAGGGGCTGGAATTGGCCCACCTCAGACCTTCTCAGTGGGACAAGATGTGATACTAGCTGCACAAGCTGCACACAACTTAGATGGCCAGAAGCCTACCAGGCATGCTCTTCAAAGGATTGTACAAGATAATGGGAGTTACAGATCCACACAGACAATAAAAGCATCTGCTTTGAATGTGCCCATCTTTATCACTTCCCTGCTGAGAAAGCTACTCAAGATTCTTCCCATCTGTGTTGTCAAATGCAAGCTTATCCTCCCAGTGTCCAGATCCTCCAAACAAATCAGCCTCCAGTCTGTTCTCGCCTGCATGGCTCCTCTGCTTTTGCCAAACTAAGCTTCTTGCCATCCCTTACACTTGTAAAGACCCTTTCTGCCTGTGAGTAGAGATTGTATTGTTCTATAGCTTAATGCTAGAAGTTTGCTTCCTCAAAAGGCAGCCAGCACCAGTCTCCACTAGAACCAATGCTCTTCTCAGCAACTGTTTCAGGACTGCAGGTCACATGAGGGATGTTTCTCAAATACACAAGAATCTCTCAAACAACTACCATTGTATTCTGTTCATGGCATGGGATGTGTTGGAATCCTGAGTACCTAGCACTTAAATTTATAGCCAGATAGAAATCGGTGTAGAAGTTAAAGCTAGAACCACGGGTTGGATTCATTTTCTCCAGAAAAGTGTAGCAAATGAGAGATCCCTGTTTATGCCCACAGTTCAACACAACCTCCACACACTATGATACTGTGGGAGAAGAACTGGGCTGCAAAAAGCAAAATGCCCACAGCAAACACAGTAAAACTCACTGCACACACATCACAATGGCTCACCACATAGTTCATAGGATGGTCCCTAATTTAAAAAAAAGACAAATTTCAAAATCACTTAACTGGTATTATGAAAAATGTATGAAGAAAATGTGCAACCATATAAGAGGAGTATCCAGTGTCTGAAATGCTTGGGACTAGAAGTGCTTTGGACTTCTAACTTTTTCAGATTTCAGAATATTTGTATTATGTAATGAGCTATCTTGAGAATGGAACCCAAATCAAAACACAAAATTCATTTATGCTTCATATATATATACTTTAAATACATGGCCTATAAAGAATTGTATACACAATTTCAGTAATTTTCTGAGTGAAACTAAATTTCATGGTGTCAAATTCTCTGAATCCTCTACCCAATAAGCATTCAGAACAATTCATATTTTGGAATAAATTGGAATTCACATGTTCAGATTGGGTATTTTCAACGTGAACATTATTTATACTTATAGATTCTAACAATATGTCTGAGTATTAAGTTTCCAGATTAATTATCCTTTTTTATATTTTGGTATGTAGTAAAACTTTGTGATGAACATGAATTACTTTTATAATAAGCCACATAAAATTGAGGCCATGTAAAAAGCATTATAGCATCTGTTTGCCAAACATACTTTAGAGACATAAATATAATAATGCAGAATTTTGAACTTAATCAACATCTGACATATCCAAAGGACTTTGGGAATGAAAGATTCTAAAAAGAATCAAAGGCAATCACTGGTTTAATGTTGAGCCAATATTTGAATAGACATTATTTATAGTCATCATTTTCAAAGATCAAAGAAGCCTTCTCTTCCCTTTCCTTCCCTTCCCTAGTGTCAGAACAAAGCAAAGACATGAACTTGCTGCATCCACTTTAGATTAGAAACACACAGAGTATTGCATGTGGCTCTCACCTCATCTGTAATGGTATGTTGTCAACTATAAGTAAGATAAGAGCAGAGAAGAGACAGAAATAGAGAAACAATGTGAATCTCAAATCCCTGCCCTAAGACTGAGGAGAGGTATTGTCTGTCCACCCTCATCTGAAAGCAATTGGATGTTTCTACAAGAAAAGGACATGGGGAACAAATGCATTCAGGAGTGGGATTTTTTTTAAAGAATAAACAGACTTCCCCTCTGAAGCTGATAAAGTGGTAATGGTTGGAGGCAGTGGAAATTATAGGGGTGTCAATACTGTACTTGGGTGCTTTTTAATGAGTTGCCCTGGGCAAAGGTACCTAATCAGCCTCCACTATTCATTGTGTTACTGCCCACATTTGTCCAAATTAATTCTCATCTTTATGCCATAATAAGATAGAAACACTATAGCCCTTCTTCTATTTTTAATCTTTCCAAACCTGTCTAACCATATGCCATTTCTAAAGACAAACCCCTCTTATTTAGGTTGTTAGCTCCTTTAAAAAAGACAGAAACAGCTCAGGGGTCATTCTGGGTTTTCTTCTTCCTCCCACTGACTCCATTGTGTTGCTTGTTCATCCAAACAAATGTATGGAAAATATGAAAGTGGGCTCAAAATAGTCACATTTCTATCTCATGGAAAGAAAAAACATTCAAGACATTCTTACTCCCACTCCTGCCCCGATGTGCTTGAACTTCACTGACTCCTCCAAATAAAGAATAAAGTGATCTGGCCATTTTTATAGTAGTCTAAGAAACTGATACTTTTATCTCTAACTCACAATCTGTCACACCCAACACAAACCAACTACTTTTACAATAGTCCTATAAAACTGACAAATCCCAAATAATTCTCCCTAGTGCCTGATCACTGCTCATCTATGATCCTTGGTGCTCTTTGGACTGTAGCTTCATCACTCCAAACGTTGTCTCTATCATCCTGTGTATTTCTTTCTTGTGTTTGAGCCCCCCTTGCAAACATTCCAGTTGTGGGCACCCCCCTGAATCTGCTATGACCTCATATTAACCAGATTACAAAGGTCTGCAAAGATCTTATTTAGAAAGAAGAGCACACCCACAGATTCCAAATGGTTGTGAATTTGGAGAATACACTATTTGCTATGGTTTGAATATGGTTTTACTGCTCTGTAATCTTTGTTGAAATTTAATCCCCATTATTTCCCATTAAGATGTAGAACAAGGTAGACCTGTTAAAGGATAATTAGAGCTCTGCTTCCACCTACAAATTAATCCATTCATGTGATTAATGCAATAACGGGTTTGAAGGGCTATCTGGAATATATCTACAGTGAAAACTGTGACCAGCTCTCTTATATTGCTTCTCTCCTACTGTCTCTCAGCATGTGATGCTCTGCACCACCTCAAGCCTCTGCCAAGAGGAAGGAAATTACCAAATGTAGCTTTTTTATCTTGAACTGAAATCATGAGTCAAATAAACTTTTTCTTTATAACTTTTCCAGTCTGCAATGTGTTATTAGCAACAGAAGATTCAGTCAAATTTTCCAACCCACCAGAATGTTGCATATGCTAAAATTTTGTTGGTTGAAGCAAAACCACATAGCCAAGTCCAAAAAAGCAATGAAGTACAGAAGTGCACTCTACATACTAAAACGATATTACTACAAAGTCAGATATCAAATTGGGAGAAATATCACTCTATTACAGGGCTAGAAACACTACTCCAAGCTACCTGAGTTCATGCAGTTTCTTTGAACATTTTATTCACCAATGTCATTTTTTCTAGTTCACACTTGGATTATATTGAAGAAAGTGGGACTCTATTGGGACAGAGAATAGCATTCATTATTCTATCATGTTAGTATGGGACATAAAGTGCAAGTTGGGTGTTTTTCTGAGCTTATCTCCTATAATCATCAAAACAACTCCATAAAGTAATTTAATATTACTATTATCAATTCCCATTTTTCAAATCGAAGTTTGAAAAGTTAGAAAATCTGCCCAGGTTTCTTGATACAAATTTAGTGTGACCCCAGAGCTTGCATATTACCACAGTAATCAAACTTCTCTGACCTTGGGCTTCTGTTCTAGTTCTACTCTAAGTAAAACATGGAATCATGATGAAAATGAATGTAGAGCTTTGTGTTGGCCAAAAATTTTGAATTTACAATCTGAAACGGTATCTGGGAATTGTAGATGATGGATATTTGTTTGGATTATCAGCAGAATAAATAAACACTTGATGAGTTGGGGTTCTAAATGCTTTTTTGTGTTAGTATACAAGGGTTAGTGTCAATGACAGGCACTTTTCTGAGATGTTAATTTAAAGCGATGGCCATAATAAAATGCTAATTCACTAGAGGGTACTCTGTCTCTATGTGAAGTACTAGATTTTGAGTTTTCCCAGAGCAACAATCCTCAAACCTGGATCTAGCCGACTTCCATCTGCAGACTTGGCCTCATCCCAGGCTATGGGTCTGAACCTATAATTTCACACTATATTTAGGAAGTGCTGATTCTAAGCAAGTTAAGTAATGTGGCTTGTGCAAGGAAATCAGACCCAGTCTGAAGTTAAACCCCAAATGTAAATGAGAAGCTTTGCTCTTGTTTATTTATTTATCATTAACTCTTTCTAGTAAACTAATATTTATTAGGCACCTCCCATTTGCTAGCCTAGGTGAGGTACAGAGAATAAAAAGACAAAATTAAAAGATATAAAAAGAGAGATTTTTGTTTTAGAAAAGGTTGTGCTTCCCACAGGAAAGCATCATTATGTGCCCAGTTTGGAGACTTCAGTGCCATCACAAGCTGGATTCTCTTAGACTGAGACAAAACTGGGTGTGCAGAATGCTTGCTGGAGTGTTCATCGGACCCATACCTTTGAGAAACTGCCAAGCAGGCAGGGGTGTACAGGGTGCACAGTGGAGAGCCGTGCTGGTTGCTGAAGACTGTAAATCTATGTGTTAAGTCTTTTGTTATTGATAAGGTCACATTTGGAGATCGGGTTTGTTTTTATTTTCCAACAGTTATTTCTTTCTTCAAGTTACATCTCAATCACAGTCCCCTCCCACCCCAGTCCCACTCTCCTACCCTCTTCCTTCTTACCCTCCTATCCACTTTTTTAAAAACTTAATGTGTATCTTCCCCCCCTCCACAGCTCCCCATTTTAATCCAATAAAAGGCTCTTTTTCTTATAACAATAAATACAATACAAAACAATAAGAACAATTAGGCCACAATTATGAAAATTATAAGGTATAACACAGATTCCCAGTGTCTAGTCCATACATATTTGGCAACTGATATTAATATTCTATTATCTATCTATCTCAATGAGTTTAAAGTTTTCATCCTAACTTGCATTGTCAACCTAAAAACATCTTCTGAGACCTCGAACATCCTTTTAATTCCTAAACAACTTAAAGTTTAACTGTGAAACCATAACTATCTATTCTCCAACCACATCAGAGACCTGAGAAGGATAAATATATGTGAATATACAGGAAGTACAGAGCAAGCATCTTCCAAAACTAAGAAATGACAGACAACTGACTGCCTGGGCAGTCCCCAATTTTTCTCAATAACATTGGAGCATCTTTCTTTAGCCTTTTGGTCCAGCATCTCTGACAGACATTAACTGTAAGGCAAGAATTATGAAGGACTTGCCTAACCTGACTTGGCAGAACTAGGCTGTAGACTTACCTGCTTTCAAGTTTTGTCCTTTTTGGACAGCATTCTGTCTACAGTTGAAGCAAGGGATTTTTCTTGCCCAGTGGCAAGCTTGCCACTAATACAACCATCTCCAAATGGAGATTTTTCAATGTCTATCATCTACTTGGAGTAGAATACGGGGTGCTGTCAGGACCCGACAATGTCTCAATATCAAAATATCTTAAATTAAGAGAACTTTGCTGAATGTCAGTCATATTCTAAGTATAAAAAATAGTAATAACAAAAAGTAAAATTTCAAATGATAATTTACCAAAGGCATACTTGCCTTACTGGAATAATAGGAAAAATGGTCTTAATTTTAGTTTAGGATGTTAGATTGCAGGTTGTCACATAGCTCACACACTCTTGGATATCGGCTTATACATTTTCTTCCTATATATAAAGGATATATTCATTGCTTGGTAATAAAAATGTAGTTAAGAGATTTAAAATGTTGTTAGTATATTTAGGGTTCCTACAGATCAAACTGGTTTTCTAAATCTCTAAGAGTTGAAATAATTTGGAGCTAAGATAAAATATTTCAGCAGTGTTAGTCCATGTCTTTAACCCCAGCGGAGACAGGCAGATCACTATAGAGTTAGTTGTATAAATTCTACAGTTACATGAACAGGGTGGTGATGGTTCACAACTTTAATCCCAACATTTGAGAGGAATACACCTTTAATCCCTATACACTGGAGACAGAAACATGCAGATCTCTAAGTTCAAGGCCCGTCTGACACAGAGCAAACTACAGAGAAAAACTTACATCCAGCTGTGATGGTTCACACCTGCAATCCCAACAATTGGGAGGCACATTCCTTTGATCCCAATACTTGGGAGGTCAAGGCAAGATTTACGATTTAAATACGAAATCTGCTTGCAAATGGTATGCTGAAATTCAAAGTGAATTGTCCTTTGTGTTTTCAAAATATGTACACTTAAAGGTATGTTTAGTTCCAAAATAGAATTTTTTTAATCTCAATTGAAAGATAACACTTTTTATATTGTCAAAAAACCCAATTTGGTCTTAGAAAGATATTACCTGCCAAAAAAAGTAGCACCTCAGAGTTAGGAGATTGGATTTTTATAGGGAGGTAATTAAAGATAAAATGAAGTTATAAAAATGGAACCTTAATGTGCCAGAATTTGTCCCCTTCTAAAGAGAGGAAGAGAACAAAAGCACACCCTTTCTCCATGTTAGTACAAAAGAAAGGCAACGTGAAGACACAACGACTGGGTACTACAAGACAGGAAGAGAAGTCATACCAGAAACCAAACCTGCAGTTACCTTAATCCTCAATTTCTAGACTCCAGGATCATAGGGAAATGCCTGTCTGTTGTTTATATTTATCAGTCTGTGGTATTTGCCTAAGGTAGCCTAAGGAGAATAGCACAAAGTCCAAATAAAAGCCTCAGCCAAACCCACAGGCAGATCTGGAGCTGAGATAACCCTTCAGAGGTCTGTCTCAAGTTTTGGTAGGAGTACTGCTCCATCAATGGGAAGGAAATATGACTTTGGACAAGATAGTTTTCTTTAGTTAAAGTGGTTTATCTTCAACTGAGGTACCCCCAAAGGGCTGACAATGCAGACTTTGCTGAAACCCTTCGAGCAGCAATGGGACTAAGATCTTTATTTCTCTGCAGGGTAATATCATAACTCCATGTCACCTTATGCCCTAAAACACTAAGTCTGAGATCCAGTCTTATTCCCAGAAGTCTCTATTTCTGGCTTTCTAGAAACATGCTTTTGATTGCTTTTCAGTGACTAGGGTTTAGTACCTTCTTGTTCTTTGATCTTAGTCCTCTGTTTTTCTGCCATACCTCTTCATGGTGCCTCATCTCTGCAGCTGCATTCTGCTACAAAAACCCCATGCTGGATCTCCCTAACATTTACTAGTCTTCCCCCTACCCCCTCACTTGCCACATTCTGTTTATAGTCATCATCCACTCCACATAGCTAGAGATTCCTGATTAACTGACTGAGTCAAACTTTGGAAATATTTGGGGGAAATATATCTGTACCGAGAATGCAAATGACTTTTTGTCACAGTAAAGCCACACAATATGAAAGAAAAACTATTTACATAGCATTTACATTGCATTGGGTGTTATAAATAATACAGTGTTACAGAAGTATGTGCATGGGTTCTATGCAAAAATGATAGCATTTTCTATAAGGGAATTGGATTCCTATGGACTTTGGTAGTTGCAAAATATCCTGAAATCAATGATTCATGAATTTCAAGGGTTGACTATACTGTGTTTCCTCTGGCTTGAACACTGTCTTCTGCCTATACTGCCTGTATTTTCTTTATCTCCATTGGCCTGTCAATTTCCTGGGCACTCCTTCCCCAATAGTCAGCTAGCCATAGGGTATCAAGACCCCATCTACCATACTCATAGATAATTTTTCATTCTCTGGCCTGCAGAATATACACTTAGAATTGCTATAGAAGATAAGGGCCCCCAGTTGCAAATTACCATGATGTGGTTTGGATATAATTCAAGATTGTATGCAGAGTAAGGGCTCTGAAAATATTCCAGCAAAAGAACACATTTAATGGTTTCAGTTATCTGTTTCTATATATTAAAGCAATCTCAAAATACATCAACTTAAAAGATATTTTCTCTCCAAACATATTGTTCTCTTCTTTATTGTGATGTTGTGGTCAAAAATTCATGTTGCATTTGTCTATACTCAATTTGTAACCATGCTGGAAAATCCAACATGACTTTACTCTCATGAGTGGTACCTTAATGGGATTCAATGGGATTTCTACAAATAGCTAGAATAAGATGCTCACAATATGGTGAGCATAGGAGCTGGAGAGATGGCTCATCTGTTAAGAGTGCTTTCTTTTGCAGAGAACTGCCTGTAACTCCAGCTCCAATAATACAACATCATCTTCTGGCTTCCTCAGGCAGTACATTCACATGTACTACATACATACATACATACATACATACATACATACATACATACATACATACATACATAAAAATATATACAAATATTAAAAATGAAATTATTTCAAATATGGTGATCTCAACACAGACATGCTTCCAAGAAGAAGGAATTAGAAGCTATTTAGTTGTCTTGTCTTAAAGATTGAGCTTATAAATCCCAAAACATAACTTATTTCATATTCTATAAATCTAACTAAGTGACAGTTAATCTAGACCCAAGTTGTGAATATAGATTATTATTATTATTATTATTATTATTATTATTATTCTCTCGTATATTATATCCCGACTGCATTTCCCCCTCCCCAGTTTCTCTCCCCCCACTGCCCTCTCCCCAAAATCCACCCCTCTTGCCTCCCCTCAGAAAAGAGTAGGCTTCCCAGAGACATCATCTAAACATGGCATTCAATATAAGCTACAATAAGAACAGGCACATACCATCACATCAAGGCTGGAGGAGGCACTCCAGTAGGAGGAAAAGGATCCCATAAGTAGGTAAAAGAGTCAGAGATAGCCCCACTCCCACTGTTAGGATTTCCACAAGAACACCAGTCTACTCAGCAATAACATATATGCAGAGGACCTAGGTCAGACCCCTACAGGCTCCCTGATCTCTGTAAGTTCCCATGAATCCCAGTCAGGTGATTCTGTGGGCTGTGTTCTCATAGTGTCCCTGATACCTATGGTTCCTGTGATCCTTCCTTCCCCTCCTCTGTAGGACTTCCCAAGCTCTGCTTAATGTTTGGCTGTGTGACTCTGTATCTGCTCCCATTAGTTGCTAATGAAGTCTCTCTGATGATGATTTTGCTAGGCTCTGGCCCCAGAACACTCTATAGGCAGCACAATCTGGAGGTTGAAGGTTTTGGGGCTGGGTTATGGAAGACAGAATCTTCATATAAGAAATAGCATGCATGTGAGGAAGCCCACAGGAGATAGCATAAGACAGATTTTTCACTAATTATTGGAAACAATGAGAAATATTTGCCTCTAATACTCGTCATTATTGAAAATCAAAATCCTTTACTCCACATAGCCGATTTAAGAACCCCTGTTATTATGTAATCAGTTTTACTGTGCTATTGCTAGTTTAGGCTTCAAATCTAAAAACTCAAATAAAGATGCCTAATCAAATACCAATGACTTACAAAATTTACATTAGACTTCTGGACTTTAAGGATATACCATTACATAGGTAGTGACAGAGTGATGTTATGCATTCTAATTGTTAATTAATCTGCTTCCAGAAGCTTGCTTGCTATACATCAAGTAATACTGTGTTACCTTGCTTGTCTCTAATTGGTTAAATAAATGTCGAGGCCTGAGATTGGGCAAAGACAGAGGTGGCAGGACTCAGGTGCTCGGGCTTCTGAAGCAGAGAGGTTGATGGGTAGAAAAAGTCTCCAGTAGCCAGAAAAAGCCTCCAGTAAAAGAAGTACAAGCAGCTGAAGCAGGAAGGAGGACACAGGCCATGGATTAGAGAAAAGAATGTCATTCCATGTGGCCTGGAACATTGGTATAGCATGGGGAGTAACAATCCAGGAGATATATTGTATATTATATGGGGCTTTATTCAGGGATAGAATTATGAGCTAGCTTACATGTGCTAAGAGTGTATAATCCAGGCCAAGGCTTGTTAAAATCCATCAGGTGTCTGTGTGTGCTCAGTTATAATGGCGGGTTAAGGATTAACACCTGCCGAACAATTAAATATAATGTAAATTCTAGCAAATAATTTAATTATTTCTACAAATGGTGCCCAATGTGGGGTAACAAGAATCCATGTTCACAACCTGAGAAGGCCAAGGTAAAAGGTGGTTTCCTAGCCAAAGAGCAGGAAATTGTCCCAAATGCATTTCAAAGATGCGGCTCCCTTAACAAAAACTGTTGCTTTGCTGCTAAGGTGGAGAGCTAAGGCTGTCCTTATGTGCTAAAAAAAAAAAAAAAAAAAAATGGCAGCGCTCTAGATGAGGTTGACAGTGGAATTAATGGCCTAGACTAAAAATAGAGGAATTCACAATGTCTCATTACTTTTGGATTCTATTTTAGTTGGCTTCTCTTAGCATGCAAATGATATTTACACTAACAATTGTGGTTCTGTGTATTCTTTTTGAGAAAGATCCAACTATGATAGGCTTATAAAAGGACAGAGCTTATAGATGGAATGATAAAATACCAGCAAGGACATTGGGGAAAGGAGAGAGGCCTTTCTCAATGGCTAAGATAAAATTGATGGCAGCTGGAGCTCAAAGCTCCCTGACTATGAGGTGCTTGTCAGGGCTATCTGGAATTAGCCCACCAATGAAATACTGCTGAAACAAGATCCCAAGGAAGGATGAACAAAATTGTAGCATAGGATGGCACAACTAGACCCAGACTTTTAAAATGTTCTTGTTTCCTTGATTGATTTTTGTTTAGGTATCTTTGATTTTTCCTATATGAGGAGGTAGAAATGATATTTTTCTGGTTTGACATTGCTAAAATATGAAATATTTTTGAGGATTTTGGACAGGTTTGCAATTGTCATTGCAGTTCAAAGTTTTTCTCTTAGTTACAGAGTTACTATTATCTAGGATTTAAGTGAAAAATTTGAGCAGAGCAGTAATGGCACATGTCCTTAATCCTATCACACTAGAGGCAGAAACAGGCAGATCTCTTGAATTCTAGACTACCCTAGTCTAAACAATGAAGGCAGGGTTGGGAACCCTGCTGATAAGATAAGGCTGCTTGCCAAGGACAGTCTAGAATTCAAAATGACACATTTTTCCTTGAACGTACTATATACGGTTTTGCTTAGTAATAAATAATAATGTCCTTACTGATCTAATAGATAATACACATAATCTTAAATTTATATAAAGAAAAAGATGTAAAATTCCAGTTTCCTTAGGTGTGGGGATCCCAAAGGAGAACTAGTTTCAAGAGGCATTTTGCCCCTAAAAGAGATATGTTAATTGTCGGGTGCGGTGGCACACACCTTTAATCCCAGCACTTGGGAGGCAGAGACAGGTGATCTCTATGAGTTCAAGGCCAACCTGGTCTACAATGTGAGTCCAGGACAAGAATACACAGAGAAATCCTGTCTCAAAAAACATTAAAAGAGAGATAGAGAGAGATTCTATCAGTCAATGTAAAGACTCAGAGTTAGGCTGGGGGAGGAGCATGCAAGCTGTATGCCTCCCACTGCCAATAGTTAACAAAAGCTAACATAAAATAGCATACCATGCTACTCTAAAACGATATCCTGAAGGATGGGGCTCCCATGGGAGAATTGAAACTCAGACTAACACAAAATGGTTTAATTAATATCATTGTTTAATAGAGGTAATTCAATGAATTAAATTCATACTTTATTCCAAAACTTTGATCCAAAAATGTGGGCGACAAAGGCAGAAACAGATATGTTCCTTTTGGGTTTGAGGCCAACAAATCTGCAATAGCCAGAACTACACAGAATGAACCTGTCCCAATCAATTAATAGATTTATATCAGCTGCAAAGAAGTATATTTAAACTCCATACAGTCACATGCTGAATTTTCAACTTAAAATTGATTATATATGTAGCCATATATATATGCAATAATAATTACAAAAAAGAAAGAAGTCTTCTGTAGAAAAAATAGCTAATTAAATTGTTTATCCAGTATTTATATTATCTTTAATTGGTTGGTGGTGTTAATCCTTAACCTGCCATTATAAATGAATACACACAGACACCATGTAGTAAGTCGATGGCCTGATTCTGCAGAGACAGAGTGAGAAAATCCTTATTTCCTGCTGCACAATTATCTGTGAGATATGCTTGGCCAGAAAGCTGAAGATGATGCTCCAGTGGTATTGGGAGATATTTGGGACTGTCTAGGCAGCAAACTGTTGTTTTTCTTTTCTGGAAGCTGCTCTCTTGTACCTACTGCTCACTCAAATATTAACTTTATTCCTTCTTATGTATTTGATGGGCTTGAAGATGTAATAGATATAAAATTTCAATTGAACCTCAGTTGTTTAGGATTTAAAAGAATATTTTCAAATCTAAAACAAATCGTTAGGTTTATTAATATAGGATATGATAGAAAATATTTAGGCTCAGAAATTTAGACACACCAATAGATAGATGATCTTTTTTTCTTCTTCAAGATTGATACAAATAGGCTAAACATTACATGGGTAACTTTTATATATAATTTTCATGATTATTTCATAATTGTTCTTACTGTTTTTACTATATGAGTTTTTAAAAAATTAAGCCTTTTTATTAGACAAAGGAGGGAATTGAAGGGGTGAGGTTATACATTCTAAATGTTAATTAGCCTGCTCCCAGAAGCTTGCTTGCTGTACTTCAAGTATTGCTATGTTAACTTGCTTGTCTCTGATTGGTTAAATAAATGCTGAGACCTGAGTTTGAGCAAAGACAGAGATAGGTGGGACTAAGGTGCTGAGACTTCTGAAGTAGAGAAGATTGTGGGTAGAAGAAACTTCCAGAAGATGCCTCAAGAGAAGAAGGAGAAGTCAAGGGAGGAAGAAGAAGACACATGATGGGGTAGATGGAGGGAGATGATTCCATGTGGTCCTGAGCATTCACATAGTGTGGAGAATAACAACCCAGGGGATGTATGTATATTACACAGGGCTTTATCTGGGGAATAGAATTGAGAGCTAGCTTAGATTAGCTAGGATTACACCATCCAGGTTTGTTAAAATGTATCATGTCTCTGTGTGTGCTCATTTATAATGGCGGCTTAAGGATTAACACTGCTGAATCAATTAACTGATATTTTATATACCGGTAAATAATTTTATTAATTAGCCATTTTCTACAAATGGTGGCCAACTACAACATTTAGTATCCATGCTTACAGCCTGAGAAGACCCAGGCTAAAGGTGGTTTCCTATGTTCTGCCCAGTTCTTGAGACCCCAAAGACCACCCAGGAGCCATCTTCGATGTAAATGCATGAAGGTTTTCTTATTCAAGCTCAGAGCTTGGACTCTCAAAGTTCACCAACACAGCGGTTCAAATTGAGAGCCCCAAACTACAAAAATACAGGGATTATATAGCAGCTTAAACAAAGAAATAAGATTTTATCATATTGGATGACTTTTGGGTAACTAGTCATGTCCATTTCTAATTGGCTCCTTGTTACTGACTAACCAGCTTCAGTCAGTTTGACCACCAGAAAGTTTGTTTAGACTTTTTGGGTGCTGTCTCAGAATAAGCTGTCCGGTGATGACCAGGGAACACCCCTGGAATACAAAGTCGGGTACATTTTGTTGTTGTTCTGGAACTGGAGGTCAACTCTGAGGCAAACTTAACACAAAATGGAATCTTTTCTGAAGATGGATTCAATAAGGCTCCACACCTAGCCAAAAAGCAGGGAACCAAATATTTCAAAGGTACAGCTCCCTGAACAAAAGCTGCTGCCTTGCAGCAAATGTGGAGAGCTAAGGCCTTGGTTCTCCCTATGTACTGAAAAACTGGCAGCCTTCTAGAAAGAGCTTGGGAGTGTAATTAACTTCCTAGATTAAAAATGGAGGAATTCATAATGCCTCAATACATTTGGATTCCATTTGAGTTTATTTCTCTTGGCATAGAAGTGATTTTTTACACTGACAATTGTGGTTCTGTGTATCATTTTTGAGAAAGATCTGACTAGGATAGGCTTATAAAAGGAGAGATCTTATAGATGGAATGCTTAATTACCAACAATGACAATGGGGGAAGGAGGGAGGCCCTTCCCAATAGAGATGACAAAATTGATGGCAGCTGGATCTCAGAGTTTCCTGGCTACTAGGTGCTTGTCAGGGCTATGTGAGATAGATCCACCAATGAACTGCAACTGAAACTGGATTCCAAGGAATGATGAACAAAATTGCAACATAGGATGGCTTGTTTCCTTGCTTGATTTTTGTTTAGATTTTTATTTTCCCTATATTGGGAAGTAGAAAGGATATTTTTGTGGTTTGGCAATGCTAAAACATGAGAGATTTTTGAGATTTTGGACAGATTTGTAATTGTCAATTTAGTTCAGAGCTGTTCTCCTCACACTTCTTTGATTTTTTGAGATTGGATCATACATTGACCTTTAACTATACAGCTAATGATGACCTTGAACTTCTGATCCTCCCGTCTCCACTTCCCAACTGCTGGGATTACAGGTAAGCACAGTGCACACTTTTGTGCTGGGGTTACTGGTGTACACTACCTGGTTATATGGAGTGCTAGAAAACAAACCCACTGGATGCCTACTAGAGCTACACATGCCCAACCCTGAAGTTATTTAGGGCTCCTCCAAGAAAAGAGGGTAATGGTCTGGGAAGCCAGCTAGGTGGGTAAGTGTGATGACCTGAGTTTGAGCCCCCAAACCAGATAAAATCAACAAGGATAGCACAAGTATGTGTAAGCCTGAGGCTCCTATGCAGAAATGGGAATTACAGATGAGAGATCCACGAAGGCTCATGAGCCAGTTAGCCTTGTATTACAGCAGAAAAACAAAGACCTGGTCTCAAACAAGGATGAAGGCAGGTAGAGGCACCCAAGGTTGTGATCACACACTTACAATGACATGTATGCACTGCAGTCTAAGTGGACACACAGAGAAAGAGAGAGAGAGAGTAAATACACAGTAGCACACACAAAAAAGAGTATAAAACGAGCAGATTCTCACCTCAATCTATCCATCTCCATGAGTTTAAAGTTCTATATCTAACTCAGTTTTCATACTAACTTGCATCACAATTTTAAAAACATCTTCTTAGATCCAGAACACCCTCTTGATTCCTAAACAACTCAAAATTTAACATACTGAAATTTTTCAATAATTTATTTATTTATTCACTTTACATCCTGAGTGCAGTTCCCCTCCCTCCTCTTCTCCAAGTCTAACCTTCCCACTCTCTTTCCCTATCCCCCCTTCCCCTTCCCCTGAGAGAAGGGGAGCCCTCCCCCATACCAAACTGCCACACCACATCATGTCATATCCTCTTCCACTAATCCTCTTCCACTGAGGTCATACAAGGCAGCCCAGCTAGGGGAAAGGGATCCAAAAGCAGGCAACAGAGTCCAAATCAGAGACAACCCCAGGTCCAGTTGTCAGGGCTCCACATGAAGACCAAGCTGCTCATCAGCTACATGTGAGTAGGGGGCCTAGATTCAGTCCATGCATGCTCACTGGTTGATGGTTCAGTCTCTGTGAGCACTCCATTGGCCCAGGATTTTTGGCTCTGTAGGTCTTCTTGTGGTGTCCTTGACCCTCTAATTCCCCCAATCCTTCCCCTAACTCTTCATCAAGACTCCTTGAGCTCTGCCTAATGTTTGGCTGTGGGTCTCTGCCTCAGTTTCCATTATCTTCTGGATGAAGCCACTCAAATGGCAGTTATACTAGGCTCCTTTCCTGCTCTGCAAGCATAGCAGAGTATCATTAATAGTGTCAGGGGTTGGTTTTCATGGGGTAGGTCTCAAGTTGGGACAGTCATTTGATGGGGTAATGGTATGCATTCTAAATGTTAATTAATTGGTCCTGCGTGCTATCTGTTACTTTGTTCTCTAATCATTGTCTCTGATTGGTTAAATAAATGTTGAGGCCTGAGATAGAGCAAAGACAGAGGTAGGTGGGACTAAGGTGGGGACTTCTGGGGCAGACAGAGAGGTTCCACACAAGAAGGACAAGCAGCTGGAGCAGGAAAGAGGACACATGCCATGAGTTAGAAAAAAAAAAGAATGTTATTCTTGTGGCCTGGAACATTGGCATAGCATGGGGAATAACAACCCAAGGGATGTATGCTATTATATTGGGTCATATTTGAGGAATAGAATTAAGAGCTATCTTAGATGGACTAAGATTGCACAATCCAGGCCAAGGCTTGTCAACATCCATTAGATGCCTTTGTGTGCTCATTTATAATGGCGGGTTAAGGATTAACACCACCAACCAATTAACTATAATCTAAATACTACTAAATAATTTAATTAGCCATTTCTACAAATGGTGCCCAACATAATTTAATTATTTTTTTCTACAAATGGCACCTATTCACAGCAATAAGAATCCATGCTTACAGACTGAGAAGGCCTGGGTAAAGGTGGTTTCCCAGCCAAAGAGCAGGGAACCGAACCCAAATGAATTTCAAAGGTGCAGCTCCCTTAACAGAAGCTACTGCTTTGTAACAAGAAGCTAAGGTTATGAACTTAAAAAAAACTGGCAGCCCTCTAGACAGAGCTTGGGAGTAGAATTAACTAGATTTAAAATGGAGGAATTGACAATGTTGTAATACATTTGGATTCCAATTGAGTCATGCAAAAAATCATGCAAATGATTTTTACAATGACAATTGTGGTTCTGTGTATTGTTTTTGAACAATAAACAACAAACAAAAAAATTGGACTAGGATAGACTTAGAAAAGGAGAGAGCTTACATATGGAAGGCTAAGTTACCAGCATGGACAATGGGGGAAGGAGAGAGGCCTTTCCTGGATAGATAAACAAAATTGATGGCAGCCAGAGCTCAGGGCTCCCTGGCTTCTAGGTGCTTATCAGGGATAACTAGGACAGGATCACCAATGCAATTCAGCCTCAACTAGATTCCAGGGAATAATGAACAGAACAAAACTGAAGCACAGGATGGCAAACGTATACCAAGGCTTTTGGACATATTTAGAATTGTCACTGCAATTCAGAATTATTCTCTGGGTTACAGAGTTAATATTATCTGGGATTTAAGTGAAATATTTGAGCAGGGAGGTAATGGCACACTCCCTTAAACCCATCACACTGGAGGTAGAAAAAAATGGATCACTGAATTCTATACCAGCCTAGTCTAAACAATGAAGTCAGGCTTCCCCCACCCCCCCGGCAAATAAGATAAGTCTACTCACTAAGAACAGTCTAGAATTCAAAATGACACATTTTTTCCTTGAAAATAGTATGTATATTTTTAGTTAGTAATAAATAATAATATCTTTATTGATCTAATGGATAAACACACATAATGTGAAATGTATGTGAAGAGAAAGGGGTCACAAGGCAGTCTCCTTATGTGTGGAGTTCCCACTGGAGAACTGGTGCCAAGAGGCATTTTGCCCCTAAAAGAAATAGGTTAGTCACGGGGAGTGGTGGTACACATATTTAATCCTAGCACTTGGGAGGCAGAGGCAGGGGAATCTCTGTGAGTTCAAGGTCATCCTGGTCCACAAAATGAATCCAGGACAAGGATACACAGAGAAATCCAGTCTCAAAAAACCTTTTTAAAAAAGAGAAAGAAAAGAAAGAGAGATGTTAGTCCATGTAAGGACCCAGAGCTAGCCTAGGCATGCAAGATTCATGCCTCCTATGGTCATCAGTTAAGAAAGGCTAACAAAAATAGCATATCATGCTATTCTAAACCAATCTTCTCAAGAATGGGGCTCCCATGGGAGAATTGGAACTGAGACTAACATAAAATGGTTTAATTAATGTTATTGTTTAATAAAGGCAATTCAACTAATTAAATTCATACCTTGATACTAAAACTTGGGCGACAAGGAAAAAGCAGATTCCTTGTGTGCTTGATGCCAATCAAATCTACAGAGCTCTACAGAGCAAATCAAGACAGCCCAAACAACAAAGAGAAACTCTGTCTCAGTAAGGATAGATATATCTCCATAGAAATTAAATTTCCAAACAAAGGAAAAAAGGGAAGAAAAAATATAAATGCAAACCTTTGATCCCAAAATGTGGGAGACAAGGGCAGAGATAGATAGATTCCTTTTGAGTTTGAGGCTAACCTAATTTACAAACAGCCTGAGCTACACAGCAAAAACCTATCTCAATCAATTAATAAATTTATGTCAACTGTAAGGAGAATACTTAAACTCCATACAGTCTTATGTTGAATTTTCAACTTAAAATTGATTATATACAGTCATATGTATGTAATAATATTTATAGAAAAGAAAAAAGTGTTTCATCCAAACTGATAGAAATCAGATTTGACTGGAAAGGCCTCCTATAGACCTTGGCTGCAAATAAAAGAACAAACAGGTATCTTATATTTCCTGATCCCATTATGTAGAAACAGCTCAAATTGACTAAGACATGGATATGTATATATATACATATACATATACAATAAAAATCTTATTGACTGCATAAAAGCCACATGACTTATTATTATATGCCATTCTTTTATATGGCATGAATGGAGACTTACAAATGTCTTTCTTCTATTCAAACAAAGAACAGAAAATCTTCTATAATTGATCTGTCCCAGGCATTTCTGTAATTACAGAACTATATGTTACTTGTGAGAAATTATATATTTTCAGAGGAAAGAGGCCAGACACCAAAGAAGACAAGTAGCCCAAATGATCGAGTCTCACAGACTGCCTCAATAACTGTTTCCTCAAAAATCTGCATCCAGAACAACTTCTAAATGACTTGCTACTATGATCCAGACCCTCACAGACTGTTCCAACCAAGACTTCAATAAAGCCCTGAACTTTCCCACCCAAAGTTCAACTTAGGACTACAAACTGCTTAGGACATTCAAATTGGTGAGCACATAGAGAGTGGACAACAAATGTTAAAATTAACTTGCTTAACTATTTTTCCTTTTTTTTGGGGGGGGGGCAAACAGGTTTTCTGCATCCCAAATCACCAGGAAGCAATTTTAAGAGATCGATGCCCCATTCCCAAAGGGTGGAGTGTATATTTCTCTGGTCATTTGATGGGTTATAGATGTTGTCATTTAGGGGGATTGGTTTCAAGTCAAATGGTCTTGATAAGCAAGGAGATTAGACTCAGGGACTTTTTCTTTTTCTTTTCTCTATACTTCTTTCTCTCTTACATATAGAGAGAAGACTTGAAAAGAAAAAAAGAAAATTAAGTATATCATATAGAAATGATATGATATAAGGGTAGATTATTGAATCTGCTCTGAAACTTAAAGCTATTGTTATTCTCAAAATAAGGTTATCTTTTGACACATTGGTATAGAATTTTGTATATTGATACAACAATAAGGTTAATTTTTGATTCATTGGTTTAGAATTTTATATTTTGACACATATATGTATATTTCAACTCTTATATAAGGTACTGTGCTTATACAACCCATTTAAAAGTACAGATTTACTTCCAATCCTTTTATGGGTTGCAATTGCAATCTATTTAGGAGTCTGGTTAATATAGGTGGATGGCTGGCCAGTCAAGCTCCTGGTCATGTCAAATGCTAGTCTTAATTTATCACAAAATAGACTTACTATAAGTGAATAGATGCCATGTGCATCCTTCTGAGTCTGGGTTAGCTCACTCAGGATGAGATTCTCTAGTTCCATCCATTTGGCTGCAAATTGCATAATTTCCTTGTTTCTGATAGCTGAGTAGGATTCCCTTGTGTAGATGTACCACAGTTTTTAATTCATTGCAATATATGTATATATATGTATGTATAATGGTTTCCAATTATATATACATATATATTTCCTATATATATGTATATGTATATATATGCAATACATATGTATAATGGTTTCCAGTTTTATGTTTCTGTGGGATTTATATGTGTGAATATATGTGTCTCTGAGTTTACAGGTGTTGTTTATGAGTTTTCTAAGGCCCCTTTTTCTTCCATTTGTTTGTTTTGTCTTAATATGGTTTTTTGTTTTGATTTTATCTTATTTTATTATTTTTAGATGCCTGTTTATTTTCTAAGGAGAGAGAAAATGAAAGGATGTTGATTTGTATAGGAAGAATTGTGAGGAGGGTCAATGAGTTGGAGAAATGAAAATTGAAATCAGAATATATTGTATGAAAAAATCTATTTTCAATTAAAAAATTACTGGTGTGTGTGTATGTGTGTGCGTGTGAGTGTGAGTGTGTGTGTGTGTGTGTGTGTGAGAGAGAGAGAGAGAGAGAGAGAGAGAGAGACAGAGAGACAGAGAATGAACTCAAGCTTGGCTAGATGATCTCCTTTTTCCAGTGGACTTTTAGCTATGGACTGAAACAAAACCAAAATATATATAGTTACTATTCAGGTATAGACTTAGAAAAAAGAGGGGAAAGTCATATCTGCTGGTGATACGCTTTATAATGAAAATATTCTACTTAAATTTACACTTGTAAACTTTCCCACAAGTTAAATAAAACTCTTCATGCAAATTAAAACAAAAACAAAAACAAAAAACAAAATAGGCTTACTAGGTTAAACAGAGAGTAAAAGTTTAAAAATATACAGTTTGCTTTTTCAAAACTTTGATAGATAGATAGATGGATGGATAGATAGGTAGATGAGAGATTTATTAATAAATCAATAGATGTCTTCAAAACCCTCAGAAGCATACAGAAAATGGCATTTAAAATGTTTTTTTTTAATTATTTTAAGAATTTTTTAACTTGTGTCAAGTCAGCTCCTGACAGCTGCCATTTGACTTAGAAGGAGAAAATGGGCATCAAAAATCTCCATAAGGAGATAATTCCTTCTGGACAATAACACCCCTGCTCTCTCAACGGACTATACAAAGTTTGAAGATGGACCAGGGCTTAAATGCAGGTAACTGGATGGCCTAATTTTGCAGAGATAGTGTGGGCAAATCCTTCTTATTTCCTGCTGCACAATTTTGTCTGTGAGATATGCTTGGTCAGAAGACTGAAGATGATGCTCCAATGGTATTGAGAGATATTTGGGACTGTCTAGGCAGCCAACTGTCATTTTTCTTTCTGGAAGCTTCTTTCGTTTGCTTCCTACTCACTGAAATAATAACTTTATCCCTTCATATACCTTTGATGGAATTGAAGACATAATAGATATAAATTTTTCAATTGAACTTGAGTTGTTTATGATTTAAAAATATATTTTCGAATCTAAATAAAACTTCTAGGTTTGTAAATATAGGATACAATAAAAAATATTTAGGTTCAGAACTTTAGACACACCAAGATAGGTAGATGATCTTTTTTTTCTTCAAGGTTGCCTGATACAATTATGCTAAACATTATGTGTGTGACTTTTATATATAGTTTTCTTGATTATTTCATATTTGTTCTTACTGTTGTTACTATATGAATTTTTAAAAATTATCCTTTTTATTAGACAAAAGGAGGGAATTGATGGGGTGAGGTTATGCATTCTAAATATTAATTAACCTGCTCCTAGAAGCTCGCTTGCTGTACTTCAAGTAATGTTGTATTACCTTGCTTGTCTCTGATTGGTTAAATAAATGCTGAGGCCTAAGATTGGGCAAAGGCATAGGTAGGTGGGACTAACATGCTCGGACTTCTGAAGCAGAGAGTGTTTGAGTAGAAGAAGCCTCCAGAAGAACCAACCCAGAGAAGAAAGAGGAGAAGCAAAGGGAGAAAGAAGGAGACACACAATGGGACAGATGGAGAAAGATGATTCCATGTGGTGTGGAGCATTGGCATATCATGGATAACAAAAGCCCAGGGGACATATGCATATTATACAGGGCTTTATCTGGGGAGTAGAATTAAGAGCTATCATAGACTGGCTAAGATTGCACAATCCAGGGTAAGGTTTGTTAAAAATCCATCAGATTTCTGTGTATGCTCATTTATAATGGTGGATTAAGAATTGACACTGCGGACACATTAACTATAATTTAAATGCTGCTAAATAATTTAGTTAATTATATTTACACTTTTTTTTCTCAAGAAAGGCAGTGTGGGGCACTGGGATACACTGCACTTCAAATTAGACACCCTGAAAACTAGACAAGAGAAAACACATTCTAAAGTTTTTTTTTTTTTGGAAAAAAATTTATTTTGTGAATTTCGCATCATGCACCCTGTTCCCTCCCATCTCCCACCTCCACCCAGATCCACTCTTGCAATTTGTCCCAGAATAAAAAACAACAGCTCATTGTGGAAGCTGCAGTGTATCTCAGTATGTCCCACATATTCCCCTTTGCCCACACAGTCTGCTTGCAAATGTTCATTATAATGACTCCTTGGTCTAGTACAAGGCCTCTGATTTTCTGCTACTCCATCAATACTGGAACTTCACTGGAACTCCTTTCAATTATGCCATAACTGTCCTGTGTCATGGAGATCCTGCACTCCTGGGTTGTGGAACTGACCTCTTTTTGCACTCCAGCAGTTAGATGTTGGGGTGGGCCAAATCAAAGTCCTGGTTCTGGAACTGCAACCCACACTTGTAGGGCCAGTTCTGCTATGGAAAGGTGCAGGGCTTGCTCTCCCGAGTGTTGCAGCATGTGAGGGGCAGGGACAGCTCTCCTGCTCTCGTGAGCCCATCTGGGCCAGATCTCATGTCTGCAAAAGGTGGTGAGGGCAAAAGGGAAGGGAGGGCATCTCTCCCTAGCCAACACCACCACATAGCAGACAGAAGGCAGGCCTGGCTCTCCCACACTCCCTCCCTCAGGGCTGGCTCACCCACCACCCCCACATCCAGGTCAAGTCAGAGTTCTTCTAGTTTCTGGTTTGTATCCTGTCCTGGGAGCCCATCTGGTGCTTACCTAATAATGGTCTGATAGTCATCACAGGCTACCCCATGGTGCTAAAGTTGTGTTGGTATCCAGCTTGCTTTTTTTCCCAAGAATATTAGGCTACTATTCATTTAAATGTTCATAGGTCAGAACCCTGAACGTAGATATAGCCTCTCTCCTCCCTGCTACCAACTGATCCCTATGTTACATAGCAGTCACATCCGCAGCGCCTCTAGGGGCAGGAATTTCTAATGTTTATACCCACACTGCATAGTCAGATAAAGATTCTAGCCTTCTGATATTGACACAAATGCTTTGCTTAAATTGAAGGTAATTACTAGGTGAATGATGGAAAACAAAGCCAGGGAAAGAAGAGAGCCTAAGAGGCGTAAACCCTCAGCCAGCAAGCAAATTACTTGAGCCCAGGAGTTTGAGGTCAGCCTGGGCGACATAGAAAGTTCTCATCTAAAGACATTAGGAAATGAGCTAACAAACCTTTTTCCACATTAACTCGAGATGAAATCATGGCTGTGACTCCTGTTGTTATGTCCATAGTTTTGCTAAGATCTTTCACTATCTGTGCTTGCTAAAGATAAAGAAATACATTGTACATCAGTTAAAATGTATGCAAATTGTTAAGTTCTGTACCTAGCACACAGCAACCAATGTAATAGTACCTAGTACCAAATATTATCAAACAATATTTACACTTTCTCAGATACACATATTATTATTTAATTTCATATTATAAAAATATTAAAAGTCCAAGGTCTTTAAAGGTAGCCCAAAAATATACTAACATTACAGATGATGTGAAATCTGAAAATCAGACCTGGTTAAATCAATTAGCTCCTTATTTTGTAAGATCAGAATGAAAAGCTTGGCTTCCTGGCTCTCAGCATTTAGAGACATCCACCTCCTGTTTCATTTCTGATCTGCCTTACTCCATGAAAATGAACTCCCACAGCCCGAATTTTTCATGACACCAAAATTGTTGCTTCTCCTCACACTTCTTTGATTTTTTGAGATTGGATCATACATATCCTAAATTAGCCGTGAACTATACAGCTAAGGAAGCCCTTGAACTTCTGAACCTCCTGACTCCACTTCCCAACTGCTGGGATTAGAGGTAAGCACAGTGCCCACTTTTGTGCTGGGGCTACAGGTGTGCATAATCTGGTTATGTGGAGTGCTACAGAGCAAGACGTGGACTTCATGCCTACTAGAATTACACATGCCCAACCTTGAAGTTATTAAGGGCTCCTCCAAGAAAAGAGGGTAAGGGGCTGGGAAGCCAGCTGGATGGATAAGTGTGATGACCTGAATTTGAACCCACAAAACCAGATAAAATAAACAAGGAGAGCACAAGTGTGTGTTATCCTGAAGCTCCTATGGAGAAATGGGAATTGGAAATGAGAGATCAGTACAGGCTCATGAGCCAGTTAGCCTTGCATTAAAGCAGACAAAAAAAATAACCTTGTCTCAAGCAATGATGAATGCAGTTAAAGACACCCAAGGTTATCCTCTGCTCACATGCTTACAGTGACATGTATGCACTGCAGTCTAAATGGACACACACACACACACACACACACACACACACAAACACACAAACACAGAGTAAATACGCAGTAGCACACACAAAAAGAGTATAAAATAAGCAGATTCTCATCTCTCTCTCTCTTTCTCCCTCTCTCTCTCTCCGTTCCTACAAACCCAATCCCCTAGTTTCATCACTGTCTCTGGAGCAGAGCACCTGCTGCAGTCTCCCCTGATGTCATCTCTAGTGGATCCCATAGATCTTCCCCTTGTTACCTCCCTTCCCCCACTCTTTGCTTTATCCAACCCCCAGATCCAGCAGGAACTCCCTTTTGCCTAGGCCACTTTTGCCAGAGAAGTAGCTAGGCTAGATGCAGATCCTTAGCTCACTTTCCATGTCTCCAAGCCCAACCACCAGTCCCCAGTCTCATCTACAGCTCTCCAGAAAACCTTCTGCTGTGATTTCTCCTCACTCCCTGCCCCATTGCAGGGATTAATTAAAAAAATCTTGGTGGAACACACAGCTTTCAACCATCTTGCAAAGCCCTACCAACACAACCAGCCCATCCCATTCCTAAGACACAGGCCCCGACACCCAGAAACACATTTTACCTGGAACTCCCACTGGCTGCACCTACAAAAACCCCAGAAGATTTTCTGACAGGCAAGACATAGCCATCATACTTCCCTAAGAACCAGAGCAGAGCAGAAACCAAGGAACAAAAGACCAACCCAACAAAGATAAGAACAGATATCAGCACCTAGAATTACAATCTTCTCAATCTCAGATGCCTGGGTACCAGTGAGAAAACACAAGCAATAACAGCCAGGACAGTGTATCTCCATTAGATCCCACCAACCCTACCACAGCAGGCCCTGAACCTCCCAACATGGCTGAAACACAAGAAAAATACATTAAAATAGCCTTTATCAATAAGATCAGGGTACTTAAAGAGGAAACAAATAAACCCCATAAAGAAATATGTGAGGGATTTTAAGTGTATCTGGTGAGTGGGCTGGAGCCCTCCTCAAGGCCAGGGAGAGAAGAAGCCTTGGACCCGTCTTTCAGTCACTCCCCTTCCCTTTTCCCCTCACTCCAACCAGCCTCTGACCATGCTCAGGAATAAGGAGCAGCCTGGGAGGAGCGGAGTTGGAGCAGCAGCATGGTGCCAACTGAGGCTGGAGGTGGAGGTGGGTCAGCCCCACAGGCAGGGGGATCAGTGCACTGAGGGCACAACTCATATCCCACGCAGGGGTAGAGGAGTTTTGCGATCCCCAGTTGTCCAAGAGTAAAGATTTTATAGAGGAGCACCACAGATTTTATAGAGGAGCACCACAGATGAAGGGGGTGAGGGAAATCACAAGTGGAAAGTACCAACTCATTCTTTAGTTAATTAGCAGGAAACACGCCCTATACCTGTTTTTCTTAGGAATGAACCTAATCTTATTTCACTCACCATCTACTTTGTGGTCAGCCAGTTCCTGAAACCCTGGGCGCCCGTGACCCATATGACCTACATTCTTGGTTCTACCCTTTTTATGGTCAGCTAAGTTCCTGGAACCTGGCGGCTGGCCTGGCTCTACTGCCGACTTAGGGGGTCTTTTAATAATTTTCCATTCCCTTCACACCCAACCCACCCGCTACCTAGGCCACGGCCGTGTGTTGGTGCTGCTGCCGGCTGGGGAGAGTTTTACATTTAGTGGGATCTGCCGAGTGACTTGCATCTATGGCCTGCTGGAAATATGCGGCTATATCATCAAACAAGGGGAGCCTGCCCAAGATGTCTTCTCTGCCTACACCCATTCTTACCTGACCATCAATGGGGTTCACTACTCAGAACCTGAAAAAAATGAAAAGAAGATCAGAAGGGACATAAGGGCCTTCCTCAAGCCTCACATGAAACTGGACGACAGAAACTGGGCAGTGCGGTATTTCCCTCCTCTGGCCTCCATTCTGATTCTGGAGAAGCTGAGGACCCCTGCTGTGTACTTCATGAGCTCCTATGAGTGGGCGTCTTATGTCTTCCTGCAGGAGAATCCTCCTGTGAGGATTAATTTTGAGTATCTGACTTTGAAATCAATTGGCATCAGAAGAGAGAAGAGGAAGAAAGGCATTTGCCTGAGTGAGAGCTGGCCTTCTGCCCTACAAGAGTTAGTCAGCGTGTCCTGTGATAGCTTCCCTATCATCCTGGTGTGTGGCGCTTGTGACACTGGAAAATCAACGTTCAATAGAATACTGGTTAACCAATTGTTAAATAGCATTCCCTGGATTGACTATCTGGAATGTGATCCAGGGCAGACTGAGTTCACTCCTCCCAGCTGCATTTCTTTATTTACAATCACAGAACCACTTCTGGGACCACCTTACACCCACCAGAGGAGGCCACAGAGGATGGTGTAATATGGGAAGATGAATTGTCACAATGACTATGAGAATTACATGGACATAATCAAATACGTGTTCAGAGATCACAAGACACAGTCCCCACTTATCATCAACAGGATGGGCTGGGTGACAGATGACGGGCTGCTGCTGCTTGTTGACCTGATATGACTGTTCTCTTCCAACTATGTCATTCAGTTGTCTTCTGGTCAGGCTAAAATAATGTCGGCTCCCATCTCCCAATATGTACAGCTTACCGATGGCTTGTGTACAAAAAGCAAGATGAAAAGGAGATATCGAGGTTTTCAAGTTCAAGAATGTGGAGACAATTTGGAATTTACTGATGAACAGAAAAAAGACTCTAGTCTAATTCTGTTCTCTAATGAACACAAACTGCTGTCTGTTCACTCAGAATTTTTATGTGGTAAAAAATGAAAAAAATAGGGTCAAATACAACAAGATTTTCGGAGACCTGGCAGTGTTAGGCTACCTTAGCCAGCTGATGCCTCCTGTGCCAAAGGCACTTAGTCCTTTGCTGAGCCTGACCCCCTATGAGGTCCCCTTCAATGCAGTGGCCCTCTGGATCACTCACTCCGATGTTGTCCCTTCCCACATACTGTATGCTGTGAATGCCAGCTGGGTTGGCCTCTGTAAGATTGTGGATGATTTGAAGGGATACACTCAAGGTCCCATCCTGCTTGCCCAGAACCCCATATGTGACTGTTTGGGCTTTGGGATCTGCAGGGGCGTGGACATGGCCCGGTGGCTGTATCACATCCTCACCCCTTTGCCTCCAGAAGACTTAAAAACTGTCAGCTGTCTGCTGGTTGGTGCTGTTTCCATTCCAGATTGTATTTTCAGGAGCTAGCCTGTGACGAAGGGACGATTCCTTACGTTATCACAGATGATACTTTGAAACTTCCTGGAGCATCAGAGAAAAATGGAGAAAAGCCTTCCCCGGGTACAGACTCTATCAAAGAAGATAATGAAGGCTAGATATGGAGAGAGACTTTTCTACCTGGATGCCTAGTCCCCAAGCCTGGAGTCAGCAGACTTAGTGGGGCTTTGTGGCTTTGACATCATGCACATGTCCTCTGTTCATGTGACTGGAAAATGTTTGATTGAATGGATAGAAAAACTTGCAGCCCCCCCCCCCCAAGTGCAAGAGGAAGCTCTTAGCCCTCATATGACTGCTGAACTGAGGGGGCTGATATGCAAGGGCACCCCAAACTAGAGGAGTAGTATAAGTGGAAGAAGGGGGAGATGGTGGGGGGTTGGGACCAGGAGGGGTGGAGGGAGGGCACTATGATGTAGATGTAACTTAAAGTAATAAATAAACATTAAAAAAAGAAAATAGTTCGGGCCCCTCAATTTCTTTTTCTAAGCTGGTCTCATGTAGCTCAAGTTGGCCTCAAACTGTCTCCATTGTCCAAGTGTGGCATTGCAGGCCTCTGTCACCACAATGGTTTCAGGCTTTGCTCTTAAGCTGTTTGATCTCAAACTTGGCCTTGGACTTGTTGACCTGGTGTGTGCAGTGTCTTGCAGAGCTGTGCAGCAGGAGGAAGATTAGCACAGTCACAAGGACAGGAAGAGCATAGCCCCTCAGAGTTCTCTAAGGAGCTAAGAGTGGAATCAGATTTAGATCTGGAGGGAGGAGTAGGGAGGAGATTGTGATTGAGATATAACTTGAAGAAATAAAAAAAAAAAGCGGTCTGGGGATGCTCCCGCACATGTGACCCAAGAACAGAAAAAAAAAAAAGAAAGAAAAGAAAAGAAAATCAGAGACCATGTAGGCCCCCAGTTCAGGAGGAAACTCTTGGCCCTCATATGGCTGCTGAACTGAAGGGGGCTGATATATAGGGGGCCCCACACCAGAGGATTAGGATAGTGGGGGGAAGGTGGGAGGAGGGCCCAGGAGGGGACTTTGATGGAGATGTAAATTGAAGTAATAAACATTCAAAGAAAAGAAAAGCAGGGACACAGAAGTGTGCCATGCAATGGGACAGCAGGCTGATCCACAGCTTCTGGGGCGCACTGCACAGACAGGCTGCCTGAGACCTGGCAAGCTAGGTGGACAAGGTGAGAGGCTGTCTTGGAGCCACTCGTACCTTACCAATCAGGAGAGGCAACTGAAATGCCTGATCCTTTGATGCCATTGAATCTCCCAATCGTGTAGTCAAGTGTTAGAGGATTGTATTTGGTCTAATAATTTCTGGGTCTTTTTAAATCATGAGGCTTTATTTTGAAGTTGATCTGACATCAGGAAAGCTGATGCAGGCAAACACATAAAATAAAAATAAGTGAATTTTTAAAAATGTTTAAAGAAGTATTAAAAAGATGCAAAAATTGCTACTATATGTATAGATGCATTAACAAATTGACCCCCAGGTAGTAGCAAACCACAAAGAGTGTGTGTGTGTGTGTGTGTGTGTGTGTGTGTGTGTGTGTGTGTGTGAGAGAGAGAGAGAGAGAGATCTAGCATATCAACCTTTCTAATGGTTTGCATGTTCTATCAGTAACTTCTTAAAAAATTCCTCACTGTCCACTTTAAATATATTTCCTCTTACTACTTCCCCAAAAGACTTGTCAAATAAAATACATACTGTCATCTGTTTTGCATGTGTACAGATGGTCTGCCTGGAAAGAAAAGAATTTAGCCCTACATTAACAAATGGGTTCTCAAACTTCCTTGTATGCTTAAGAGTCTATGAAAGACTTCTACATTAATTAGCAGAAGAAATATCCTAGAGTATAAATGTCAAACATTGAGCCTATGGGCCAGATTCAATCTGCAGAAGGTAACCATTCAATGAATGACACAACCTCATTGAAAACAATTCTACTTCCATTGGCAATTTTTAAAGTGAAATATTAGTTTAGTCTGCCTGGATTTTCTTCAGAGGATATTGATTCATGAGTAAATTTAAGTTGACCATCTTGTCCCGAGGTAACAGAATGGCATTTTTGAAAATATAAAGTTAATGCAGTAAATGATTATTAGTCACCTGAAACTAAGCCCTTCAAAAATCTAGCAAAAATGAGAGATCAAATATTAGAAGCTGCAATATTTAGCTCAGTGAAGTGTGTGTGTGTGTGTGTGTGTGTTTCTCAGTAAACATACACCCACATGCACACATATACACACCCCCATGAACAGTAGAATCCTTCAAATAAACTAATTTGCACATCGAGTGTTATGTTCTTGGATTTATTATCTAATCTGCTTTTTATAACATCCTATTCAGAATATTTACTTCTTTTGCTAAAACTTTTTTAAAAAGTGATTCAAAATGTAGTTTGATTTTGGTGTGATGTCACCAAACGATGATGCCAGTTTGTTTCTTCTTTCTCTCTCATCTTAAGAAAAACTAATACTAATGTTGGGTTTATTTCACAATTTAACACACAGACAATTTCTATAGACACCATATTGCCTAATCTGAAAATATTAACAAATGTCTTCACTGAAGCCTCAAATTAAGGAAAGATTTCAAGGATGGGATCTTTAAATCTCATTGGAATTACAAGATTGTTTTCAAATTTCTTTTAGATTATATTACAATGATTGTTTTTAATATTAACACTGTGATACTATATTGTACTTCATATAATGGGCTAATCAATATTTTTAGGTAGAAAATACAAAGGAAAAATTTTTCATGAAAAAATTCAAACTTATCTTAAATTCTTAAGTTTTTCAGTGGTATCTATTTGTTGTTTTGTTATTTATTATACAGTATATCATACCAAATTCCAGTACTACATTCCTGTGTCATTCATCATTTATAGTATCTGTTTTTATCAATGTACATGAGTTTCTACTTCAATACAATACTGCCAACTGTTCAAAGCAATCAAAATTCAAGTCTCTATTGAACAATGTTTCAATAATAATACATTTTGCATGTCAATGTGGCTAAAATAATAAGCTGAGGTGGCAAGAATGGACAAGAAAAGCCTTAGGCCAAAAATGAAGAAAGACTGACAATATTGAAGGTAACTCTATTAGCAATCGATATTTCCAAGTATAATTATAAATGAACTAAACCTCAAAACTCTTACTTTGAATGAACTATGCTTCTTTGATTTGACATAGTTTCCCAACAATGAGTTTGGTACAGCCATGCTTCAGCAGTTTTCCTGGGAAAACTCTCTATTCACTCCAAATAGAATAACAACAGAGCAGAAAACCATTATGTCCATGTTCAGCTTGCTGTACTAGTGAGTTTGTTACTTAAAAGAGCATGGCGAGAAAGGGGCCTGTTAGAGGAACATGGAAGCGACCCACACTGAAATGCTTGCTCCAGTGTGGATGATGACTCACTACTTATGATAGCTATATTGCACCACTGGGATTACCTGCACTATGTGTAAGCTGTCACTCTAAGGAACAGTTACCCACTCCCCATCTCCACCGCTGAAACTGTTGACCGCTCCTGTAACTTCAGGGAGAGGCCTCCTGAGTCCCCTGCACTTCCTGAGCTACTCAAAGTGGACCATAATAAGGTGTGCTGGTTGGTTTTTGTCAGCTTGGCACACTAAAGACAACGAGGAAGAGGAAAAATGAACTGAGGAATTGCTCCCATTGGCTTGTCTGTGGAGCATTTTCTTGATTAATAATTGATGAAGGAGGGCCTAGCTCACTATGGGCAAGTGGTCTTAGGTTGTAGTAATCCATTAAGAAGTGTTCTATGGCCTCTGTTTCAGTTCCTGCTTCCAAATTGATGAATTGAATTTCTGCCTTAGATGATAAACAGCAAGCTGTAGGCTGAAAAAAACCCTTTCCTATTCAAGTTACTTTCTGATCAAGGTGCTTTATCACAATAGCAGAGAAGCTAACTAGAACATAAGGATAAGAAGCAAAGAAATAATGGAACTAAATACAATCTAAAAGACTTGAAGGACCAATGTAAGCTTTTTGATCATTTGTATGTAATCTTTGAAAAAATAAACAAAATATGGTATATTTGTTAAAAAGAATGAAAATATGACACATTCTACTACTTGGATAAAAGTAGTATGCTAAGTGATTAAGACAAACACAGGAGGACAAATACAGCATACTTCTACTTATATGAGGGACCTGTAAGGTAGATTCAAGGAGACTGAAAGAAAGATGGTTGTCATGAGCAAGTCTAAAATGATAATGCAAAGTTACTGTTTAATGGTTGCAGAATTGTATCAGAAGATAAAATTCTGATGGCACAGAAAATATTTCATCTGAATTCTACATATAACTTGGCTACAATGGTAAATTTGCTGTGTGCATTTTTACCACAATTAGAATATATAAATTAGAGTGGTTAACTCATGTGAGGTATCAAACTACAGGTTCACACATGAGGAAGTTCATTTTTTTAAGTCATAGTCACCTTAAGGTAGTGTTCCTTACCAAAACAGGAAGGGGGAAGGGAAGTCAATACAGAAGGAGGAGAGAGGAGGAGCAAATAACACCAAGGATGTTTGATAAAGCTTCAAAGAATCATATTATTTTGTATTCACCTAATAAATATATACATATATATGTATAATATGCATATATACATATGTATATATGTATGGAAGTTAAGTTATTTGGGCTAACAATGCTACCCACAAGAACCATAGACCTAACAAAAACTTTACCAGGCACAGGAAAGCCCATTTCTAGTCATTGGTTAGGGTAGTACAAATGATTCCCAAAACAATATAGCCCCTATTGCTGACAATACCACACATTTAGGACACAGGACTTAGGTGATTAGAGCGAGATCTAACAAAATAGCCTCCTTCCCACAGTATAGTTTCTACAGTATGAGAATATGCTATGCAGACTGCCAAGAGACGGAAACAGTCCTATCCTGGTGTGATACCTATGAACTACAAAAATAACCAGAGTGGCAAGATATCTGCAAAGGCACAATAGTGATACTCATATGTTGGTGGTAACCAGCAGCTGTCTCGGTCAACTTAAGGCTCACTCAATAAGAGGGGAATCATGCCTGGTCTTAGAAATTTAGCCAACTACCTGGGGCTAGTGGGGTTATTCATGGATCAACCCCAATGTATGCACCTGAAGCACAGTTACTGAATATGAGAGCTCAGAGAAAATTTCAGAAGAAGGAAAATAAAAACTTTAAGATCCAGAATATTAGGAAGTCTGCTCTGAGACTGTCCCTTTTAGAAATGGCTGCATAAATAAGACCAGAACAATGGTAACACAGAATGGGTAAGATCTCATGGGTTCCTATGCCTACACAAAGAACTACAAGCAACTAATGACTACTAAGCTTCTCTCAAAAATGAGTCCCATAATTGGCTACTCAATACAAAGTGCTCATCCCTGAAACCATAAACACATGAAGAACAAAAATATGCTCAGCAGGTTGTGTATGTGTATGTATGTAGTGTGTGTATGTGTGTGTGTGTGAGAGAGAGAGACAATAATAACCAAAGAAAAGATTCTTTAAATTTGAGACTGATGAGGGACATGGGAGGGGTTGGAAAGGAGTTTACGTGCAGAGTCTGAAGGAAGGAAAGGGGGAAGTAATGGAATTATACTTCAATTTAAAATGTATTTATATTTATCCTTCTCAGCTCTCTGAGGTGGTTGAAGAATGGACGGCTTGAGTCTCATAGCTAAATTTTGAGTTGTTTAGGAATCAAGAGGGCATTCTAGATCTAAGAAGATGGTTATAATAGTGATGCAAGTTAGTATGAAAGCTAAGTCAGTTATAGAACTTTAAACTCATGGAGATGGTTAGAAGGTAGAAGGTTAAAGTCAGGGGCCAAATATATATGAACTGGACATTGGGAAGGTATACTGGGCCATTTAACTCTCATAAATGTGGCATATTTAATTCTGCTGTTTTGTATAGAATTTACTGTTATAAGAGAAAGAACCATTTGTTGGATTGAAAAGGGAAGCTGTTGGGGGGGAAGAGGGTGGAAGGGTGGGACAGGAAGGGGGAATAGGGAAGGGTTTGTGACTGAGATGTAACTTGAAGAAAAAAATAAAGTACTTATATAAAAAAAGAAAAAAATTAAAACAAAAATGAAAGAAAGAAAAAAATGTATTTTTAAAGATCAACAGAAATAAAAATCACCATCTTTTAAATAATAACAAAATGGTTTTTTAAATGGAAAATACCATTATGTCTCATATTAAATAAAATGAATAATTTACTTATCAAAAGAAAAAATGGGGCCATTTGAAGATGCATATATAAGTCTACATCTTTCCCTTTGCATATAAATTTTTCAAAAAGGTCTGAGATTTCAGTACTTTAAATCAAGGCACACTTTAGTATTTCTCAGTGAAAATATGTGGGTAGGATGTTCAGTACTGCCTATGTATGAAAGACAGTGGGTTGACCTACATAAATCTAGGATGTTATGATTTTTAAATCTGCTTCTAAATGTGCTATATACCCAGATCCCTTTAAAAGACAATGATATGTGGAGCTGAGGAGATAACATAAAGTGTTTGCTGTATATATTAGTTACTTTTCTGTTGTTTCAATAAAATAGCACAACCAGAAGTAACTTATTGAAGGAAGAGTTTATTTTGACTTAAGGTTCCAGTTAAGAATCCACCATTGCAGGGAGGCTATATGAAAATTGTAGCAGGAATATGAGAGCTCACAGGCTTAACCATGGGTATAAAACAGAAAGAACAAACTGGAAGTGGTACAAGGTTTTTAAGCTCTCAACAACCCCACACCTCCAGTGACGTACTTCCTCCAACAAGATCGTACCACCCCATAACCTCTCTAAACCTCTCCAATCTAGCACTACCAGCCAGAGAACAAGGAAGGTTTCAGATGCCTGAGCATATGAGGAACACTCATCATTGAAATCACCACACCATGGGAGTGTGAGAACTTGACTTTGATCCCCAGTGACCATGCAAAAAGCTGAGTGTGCCCCACATTGGGAGACAGAGACAGGAGGATTCCCAGGACTCTCTGGTCAGCTAGACTACCCTAATTGGTGAGTTCCAGGTCCCAGTGAAAAACCTTGTCTCAGAAAAAAAGGTCTATAGCAAGTGAGGACTGAAATCCAAGGTTGGCCTTTGGCTCCATGCATATGTACAACCATGCAAACATGTACCTACATACATGCATGTGCACATGCAGGTGCGCGCGCACACACACACAACTTTTTACTTGCAGAAAAAAAGTGTGTAGAATAGTAGGTCTTGTAGTTTACTAATTCTAAATATTGATTTTCAAGTCACCAAGAAATCAGTGGTCTCCTTGAGAAAAGAAGGCTACAGTTGAATTTTCCTTACCTTATTTGGTACTGGGGTTATTATCTAGTTATCCTGTGTTAACTTATAAATACCAACCCTACTGTACTATATAAAAACCATCCCAATTATGGGAACAATGTCAGTGCCCAGTGTTCTCATGGCTGACTCTACAGATAGTTCTCAGCTTCAAGGCTGCTACTTAATTCTGAGAGTATAATTCAGGCTAGAAATTTTAACTCCACACTTCACAAGAATTTGCTACACTTCCTGGCCACAGCTGACAAAAAGTAAATGGAAGATAGTCTCATGGAAAATGGAAGAAGTAAGAAACCAGGGGGAGACTGCCTGGATCTCCAGATGCACTTGCTCACTCAGCAATTGTTTGACATGATTTTGCTACCAGATGGCAGGGCAATCTTTCTTTAGCTATCCTTCTCATAACAGGCACTGATGAAACATTGAGCTTATTCCTAAATACACTGTACTACAGATCTGCAAATTGAATGAGTGCTTCATTATTTGGTTATATCAAGTAATATACCAACAGATGCCTGAACAATCACAATAGCCAGTGGACATAATGAATGGATTTTGATGCTATCTTCTGAATGCCTGTAACTGTAATAGATTATATTTAGTATAGTATATGAAATAATGCATTTCTTCATTAGAGAGAAGTGCTAGCACTAATATCTCAATGCACTGTCAAATGTTGTCTGCTTTACTGTCTTAGCACTGCCCTGCCTTTCTACACAGAGGGAACGTGAAAACTCCAGAGATCTTGGCATTTTTGGTATATACTAGCAACCAGCAAATTGAAGGCATTTCTTACCTCTGTCCAACATAATATAACACAATCAGTTCTTGTTCTATACTAAAAATAGAAGTTGAATAGAGGAGGAGGGTATCATAATAATATTTAGTAAAGATTATATGTGCTTAAAGGCCATCAATATCAATCCTCACCATATCCATTTGGAATGGGTCTTATTTTTGTTCATGTTGCAAAAACAAATCAAGGTACACAGAGAGGTCAGGTAACTTATCTAAGGCCACAGAGCTACTTGGTACTCTTTTGTTCTATCTGGACCACAATGAAGAATAGTTAAACACTCAGTAGAAGAAACCATCACATTGTCCACTCCCATTACCATCTCATCACAAAAATAATGCTTTATATGAACAATGGAAGAGTTTATGCCCACAGACAGCATTTTATCAATATTGAGAGAATAAAAAAAATGTTCTTTAAGCACAAAAATGTTTAGGAGAGTCTTTTGTCAAAATATTAAGCATGGTTGCTTATTTTGGAGTCAGTGGATTATATATTATTATATTATATATATATTATTTCTTGACACTTTTTAATTATTGTATTTAATGTTTTGAGAATGTTTAACAATATCAATTAATTTTATAATCACACACGCGCGCGTGCGCACACACACACACACACACACACACACACATTCTGAGGTGAATATTCTTCATGGTAGCCATCTTGGAGCTGCCTGTTTAAAAAGTATTCTTGTTCTGAAGTTTTGGATCCAATATGTGTGACTCCACAGATGAAAAGTAAGTAAAAGCCTATCAAGGAAATCTTAATTCCTTTGATTAAAATTTGTCTAACCAGGTATATTTGACCCAATTCTGGTTATTCACAGAGAAATTTTTTGATAGACTCGAGTTAAGATTTTACTGTAAGAAGCAGAGAGCAGTTGGTTCAGAAAGTATTTTAATCACTCATACCTCTCCACTAGTAAGTGAAAATAACAGATTTGGAGCAGTGACAGCCATATGGAGACCATAAGAGAAAACACCACTGACACACCAAAGAAGCAGAAAGGAAAAAACTGAAAGAACCCAGATATTTGCTGATATTTATAAGCCATTCAAACCATGCTGGCATTCCCGCCTTCTAAGCTTTGTATCATGTACACTAATGAAATGTCTATATTATTTAATATTATGTCATTGGTGTGGCATTTTGTCCTCTGCAAACAAATGTTTATTTTAATAGTTCACCCCAAATAAAACCATGTAAATGTACAGTTTCTAACCATATAAACATGTCAAGTACCTATGTAGATCTCATTGCTACCTACTTTATTTTTTAAAATGAGTTTTAAGCAATCTGTCTTGTATATAAAACCTCTTCTTCTCAGATGGGTTCTGTGCATCACTATTAAGTCTATTTGATTGGTACCCAACTCCCAGTCCTCAAGGCACTCCACCTTGTGTTCTGCAGTCATCACCACCCCTTAACTTTGTAATTAAATAGCGCGACACAACATCAATGTTAGTAGCCAACCTAATTTAAGTTTATTTCATCACTCCTCTTTAATGCTTTGTTCCCTTGAATCTTTTTTCTGAATCTGGGTTTTACTTTTACCTCTATAACTAGTCTTCCTCATCTGCCTTTGTCCTCTCATAGGTCCATGCTCCCCTATAGGCCCACAAAATTGTGGTATTACTGAAGGCTTGTTGCTTGTGAAACTTTTATTCTTCCCACTGTTTTATTCTTCATTGCTGATGTCTTTGGTGTCACTTCCCATTTATGTACAGACAATAAATAATATTTCAAGCCTAGAAACCCAATATTCCTTGGTAAACAGTTCAGAAGTATGTCAAACTCAACATTTGTACCTGAGGCTTTCCTGCTTAAATATGAATTTTTTCCTGTAGTCCTTGTCACAGTGAGTGCCACCAAAATTGACCCAGCCATTCAGTCCTGAAATCTTACATAGTCCTTGATACCTAATCACCATCCCCAGCTCACATTCACCAGTAAGCACTGTCATTTCATTTTCTAAATAGTTCTCAGATTTAGTCACATCTTTCTGTATATCCACCATACCACTCTAACTATTATATGCTTTCAACTAAACTGCAAAACAGACTTAGGTGATCTTTTTTATAGCCATTGTTTTACTTTTTCAATTTGGCTCCATGCCATAGTTAGAACAATCTTCCTTTAAGCTCAAATCTAGTTAGATCATTCTTTTCAGTGGCTTTTAATTGCTCTTAGTGTAAAGAATAAAAGCTTTAACTTGATCTACAACGTCCTGTAATATATGCCTCTTATCCCCACAGCCTCATATCCATTATGCTTTCCACCACATTTCTAAATTAATGCTCTGCCTAAACATGTTTACCTCTCTGGTTTCTATGGGAAATTCTCATTCACCCTTCTAATTTCAGTAGCTTCATACTCATTTTTATGACTTCCTTCTATAGACATAACCCTGCCATCATTTTTCATAGTTTGAAACTCTTATGACAATGTCAAAGACGTTAAAGCAGTGGCTATTGATAGTCTTCCTAACTGCCATATCACTTCATTGTTTATATAACCATACCTCTTTTATATTCAAATATCATACAGCTGTGTTTTAGGAACTATCCCCACTCTCAGGGAGAAGATGCTTTCTAGCATAAACCAACCATGTCCATTTTAGTTTTTTCAACCACTGATAAGATTAGGAATGGACATATGAAACAATATTTGCTAAGCAGAAGATAAATGACATGGCTATGTCCTTCTTATTAGGCAGAACTCACCCCTTCCTGCCTTTGGAGAATATAAGGTTATATGCTCCTTAAGTTTCAGCAGTATTTGTGACTGTGAAAAGACAATTGTTACATAATACTTTTGGTTGTGTGTTCTGCAGTAGATTGAATTTCTTTTCTCAGTTCTTCATAGTTCTGTAGTAGACAGGACACACCTACTATGTTCTGATGGTAGAAAGTGTGTTCATCCCTGTTGTTTCTTGTTTGTTGTGGCTTGGTCATATGACTTCTTTTAGTCAATAAAGTATTGGCCAATAAGATAAAAAAAGCAAAGACTATGTGTGCTTTTTATGGTTTGTTTTCTTATTTGGTCTACATAAAAATATCATCCTTAAGATACTTGTGTACCACTGAGTTGGGGGTTATCTATTATTGAATATTACCATGGAAATAGCTGACAGATATGTCAGAAAAGAACAATATCTGTTGCTGCAGACATTAGTCAAATAGTCACATAATTAAAGACAATTCTCCCTCTCCAGATTATAAGGTCCACAGGGCAAAAACTGTGCCAATTTTTCCTTGTAACTTCATATCAACATATAGCCCTATGCATTGCATAATATTTATTGATAAAATATTATTAATAAGAAGTAAAGGCTATACTGATAACACTAAAAATGCTAGTCAGATGATAGAAAAGTAAGTAACACTTAGATCATCATTTTATTATACTAATACTTCTTTATTAAATCATGAATTACTTTTATAATCAAGAATAAAAGCAAGAATTCTATTTCTGCTAAGAAAAATCATGTATAATTATTTGAAAATAAATACTCTCATGGATCCAACAAGAAGTCATTTGTCTGATTTAAATCTACATGTAGTTCTAAACTCAGGAGACTATAAATCACACAAAGGAGATGAATATTTAGTAGCCAGTAGAGTAAATAAGGTTTTAGTTAGATCAAGAATTAAAAAGCTGGCTGAGATAGGGACTTTCTTATATTTTTCTCTATTTAGCTTTGTTTTGCTTCTTAGGATCACACAGAAATGTCTCCAGTAAGGTTAGAAATGGCAGAAAAAAATGCAGGGAAAATGAATCAAATAGAAATGTTAGTGACCTACTATTATTAAAAACCTTACTATCACAAACTTACTTTACAATTTTCCCTGATCTCTGTTCAGCTCTTTTCTTGGGGTCCTCCTGACATCCTCTAGCCTTATTTTGTTCCTGTAACTTCTGAATAGAAAACAAGGATGCAATGATAAAAAACCAGAAGCCAGGTTGCATGCAGTCCTGTGGCTCATTCTTAAAGATACAGCAACAAAAGAAAAAAAAAGGAAATGAAATTTTCTCTTGAAGATAGCTTACATAAAATTAAAATATGTGCATTCACATGTGTACAGGGGCATGTGTCAATTATTTGAAATGTTATCTACTAGGATATAAGAATGTGGCTAGGCACAAAAAATATACAGTGGAAGGAAGAACAAAATGAGAGCACACATTTATAAGGACAGAAAACAAATAATTTCATCTTCTCTTCTTTCTCTCAGTCCTTTAACTACGCTATGGATTGTCTCTTGTCCTTAGATACTTGAGCTAATTCACAATAAGGGAGATGTTAGACAAATCCCATTGAACTAAATTCAAGGTTTGGGGGTCTGTGGGCTGTATTCTTTTCAGATCATGGGGGTACATTTGTTTCCTTGCCTTTTCCAACTTCCAAAAGCTGTTCACATTCCTCAGCTTATGCCCTTACCCCCCATCCACCATCTTCCACAACAGCAATGTCAAATCTCTGACTAGGTTCTATTGTCATGTTTTCTAACAACGGCTGGTAAACTTATTTGTTATTATTATTTGTTATTAAAATGGATCTACCCAATACCTAGGGGCTTGAGGAGGCAATAGTTCTTATCTGTTTCTTCAAATGAGCAAAGGCAGATTTGGACTTACCAAAATGAATGTGCAAGTCTCCGTTACTCCTTATCTTGTCAGATGATGGAGCCAGATAGAAACCACTAAACTAAGGGAGGGTGAAAAGATGGGAAATACACAGGAAAAACAGATAAGACATAGCAAGAACACCAGCAACCTTTCTGTAGAGGGCTTTTTTCAAACAACTCTTTTCCAAAGTGGTCCAAGTATTAGAAATTCCCCTTTACTGTGTCAGTTGCACATTAATTTATCAGAACCTCAGAGTCCATGTTTCTAGAAAAAGAATATTTTACTCAACAAAATGTTAATTTAAGTCTGAGCTGAATTCTATTTTGAATACTTCGCAGAGGTATCTGGTCTAGGACTCCCTGTTCCCTGATTTTCTTGTTTTCAGAGGAAACTTGTCTCACATTTATTTCCACTTCATTGTACATAAAGGTTATGAACTCCTCCTTAGACCCAGCTCCTGTCTGATTCTGAAGTTCTGAGGACCCCATCACAGTGGCCAAAAAGTAAAATTAGACAGACACTACCATGAAAAGTGAGATTCCCTCTTGTTCCCGACATACTACTAAGACCTTTCTCAACGCTACACAAGCTTCACTCAGATGCTACAAACATTTGTAAATTCTCCTGAAGAAGAACACCGGGCAGATATTCAGCCTCTCACAGCTGGCAATGACTCTCAAACATGCCAATGGTTGAAGAAACCCAAAACTAAGACTAGACAGATGAAAAGATAATGATAAGGCAGCATTAATAATCTCCTAGGTGTCTCTCAATTCATTAAAATTGACAATATTAGTTATGTTACCAATTAATATGCATTATGCTCCCCCATCTTACCACAGTAGGAGTTAAGGACATGATAACAAGCACAGATCTGATGAGCATTGCACAAATTTGTACACCAGGTTGAGGATAGTTGTCTTCTTAATAATCCAGAGCTGGGATGGACAGATGGCTCACTACTTAAGGGGACTTGCTACTCATTCAGAGGATGGGAGTTCAGTTCCCAGAACCCACATCTAAGGGCTCCCATGTGCCTGTAACTTCAACTCTAGGAGATCTGACATCCTCTTCTAGCCTCCATGGGCATCCACTTACACATGACAAACACACAGACACAAATTTGCACACACACACACAATGAATGAATGAATGAATAATCTGTGACAGAAACACTGAGTCTTCCAACCCATCCATAAACAATGTACTTCCATGTGTTTAGATTCTCTTAAATTGATGTAAATATCCTATTATAGTATAGAAATCTTCCTATATTGTTAAATTTACTATTATGAATGACATTTGATGTCTTAATCTTTAATATTCATTACTGATAGAAACACAGTTAATATATATATTGTGACCTAGATAAAATTATTTGTCAGTTCCAATAGTTTTTTCCAGTTAATATAGGCTTTTCTGTATTTTGAACCATGTGCCCTGAAAATAATAGCATTTTAGTAGTAAGTATCCTTTCAACCTAGGTGCTTTTTACTTCTATTTCTTACCTTATTGTATAGAATAAGACATCAAGATTGTTGCTGAATGGGAGTTAAGAGAACACACAACTTGCTCATAATTCAGGGGGAAGTTTAGTCTTGTACTTTTAAGTATGCATACATTCCCTTTATTTGCCTGATGAAATATCCTTCCATTTTTAGTTTGGTGAGAGCTTTTTATCACAAACAGGGTTGAATTTTATCAAATGTTATTCCTGCATCTATTAAGATGATCATACAGTTGAAACTTTGTTTCTATTCCTTTCTGAGTAAAATAGAAGGAAGCTATACAATAGTTTCACTGCAGCATTTGTAAAGGGAAGCTCTGCTATTAAATCTGCAAAGAAAACTTTCTGTATTAAGAGATACAAGAATATCAAATTTTCATGGTTTGTCTGTACTACAAAGAAAGTTGACAGATATGTGAAAACTCAGTAAATCATTAATTAATAATCATCAACTTATAAAATAAATATAAATTATTTAATAAATAAACTGATAATCATTAATTCATTAGTTGCCTGCAGTTCCTTGTCTAGGTGTAGGATGCCATGAGATTTTACTCCTTCTGTGTTACCATGTCGGTCAATGTTGCCATTGTCCTAGTCTTGTATATGTATACATTTCTAAGAGGGAGGGAGTCTCACAGCAGACTTCCTGGTATTCTGCATCTAAAAGTCTTTCTTTTCCCTCTTCTGAGCCAGTGTGTGTGTGTGGGGGGGGTTCTGACTTGATTACTTTTTAGATAACTTTCTCTGATTAAGTACTGTCCAAGGTCTAAGGCAGACTAATTTAGTCAAGGTAATACAGGCTTTCACATTTAAACTGAGCAAATATGACATTAATAAGACTACATTTCTTTTGTACAGATTCCATTGAGTCCAATGCAGTTTATTAAACTTTAAAATTATAGACCTATTAGCTAGAAATGAAACTAGAATTTTAGAGGAGATTTATACTGTTTTGTGAACTGAATTATACTTTAAATCTCTGCAGATTTTTTTTTAAATCAGGCCTCAAAATGTATCTGAATTATTAATCATCTGTCCTGTATATGTGGCTCAGCTTTATAAAGAATATTTTAGACTGAACATGATTTATTCTTACCTTATAAGATAAACAGTCTCTTGAATTTAAAGATACATAAGATTTACAGGAATAAAGTACAATTTCTGACCATGTAACATATTTTAGCAATGTTTGTACCATGTGAGTTTTAAAAATACGCTATTTTATGAAAATGCCATCACAAAGCTGATACTTATGTTATACATTTATTCAGAAAATGTTCATCTATAAATTAACTTTATAAACCAATCATTATAAGCACTGAAAATTCAGTGTTTGGCAAAATAGGAATATCCTTTGTTTTAAGGAGCTTACATACTAATAAAGAAGAGACAACAATTGAACAAATAACTATGATTACAGCCATTATACATTAAATTTTATAAATGAAATACATATAGCACAGTGAAAAAAACAGAACTTGGTGGGGGCAGCCTACTGTAGAGTGTCTAGACACAAACTCCATGAACAAGCAGTTGAATCAAGATATAAATTATGGGTAAAATTCTGTCTACAGTGCTCTTCCTCTCCCATCCATCTAACCTTGCCCTTCTATTCTTCATTTTGTCCCTGGCTCATGCCATAACAGTAATAAGGTAGAAGTTTGATTCTTTCAGAGAATTCAGAAGAAGTCAAAATGATATCACCAAAGGTTTTAAGGTTGAGTTTTGAGGAATTAAGTTATATAAAGATAATGAAAGAAAGGAGGAGCTGTGAAACATAACCAGCAAAGAACAGGGAAGGAAAATCTAATGTCAAAGAAGGCAAGCAAGTAGAACAATTTGGGAACATGAATGACAGACTGCACCAAATTCTGTTGTGAGGTCAATTATAATATACTTGAAACCTAATATGGCCATTGTGCTTAGCAACATTAAGGGCAATGGTGATGTTGTCAAAAGCAAGCTTGGTCATAGTAGTCAGGCAAAATGTCAAAGTAGAATAAATTGAAGAGAAGGTAAGCATTACTGTTACAAAAACCTATTTCAAATCTTCAGTTGTTTAATATTCAAAACTTTATTTCATATATATGTATATATATATATATATATATATATATATATATATATATATATATAATGCAGTTGATACATGGATACATGACTTTTTCAAAGATGATGTTAATAAATATCTGCTCACTCCAGACAGGTCATGAATGACAGACCAAAGACATTATTCTATCAGCATTTAACTTGGTGAACTGAGCAGTTTACTGTGATTAAGGCAAAGGAAAGGGGTTACTTATAGGAGAACAAATAACTCGAAGGCAACCAGCCCAGCTAACAACTCCAGCATGATGACCACTCATGGAAACTGGCACATGAAACTTGCAAGCAGCTCCACACAGACTGTCATCTCCATAAGCAGTTGTTTATTGCTTATATAACCTCAGAGGGAGGCCCCATAAGTCTTGGACTTTTCTTTTGAGATTCTTGAACACTACCTTTCCATCTAAGAAGGAATGTTTCAATCCATAAGAAATAGCTATTCAAGAGAAGTTCAGCAGAGGTTTCAGCTAAAATGGCCTTGATTAAGTAGGATGATATTTTCCATCATCTTAAAGTTGGGCATTAAATTATTTCCCTTGTTTGTTTTGGCAGAGAAAGAAACCATGGAGACTCATGCATTCACTCTCTGTCTGAATACTCACATGGTCCCATTCCACAAAGGAACCAGAAAATCATGAACTGTATCTGCTAAGAAATTAAAAACAGATATTGGTGGTGACTTCCAATAACATCTATGACAAAAAGTTAAATTGATAAGGAAACAGAGATGGCAAGTACAGACACCAATTTAGAAAGCATGCAAGGAAGAGAGTGAGAAAGAGAGAGATCGAGTACTAAGTGTAGTGACAGATGCTTATAATCCCAATACTTGGGAGTTGGAGGCTGGAGGATCAGGAATTCAAGGTCATATTTGGCTATATACCAAGTCTGAGGCCAACCTGGGTGATATGAGACCCTGTCTCAGAAAGACAAAATTAATTGATTGATTGATTTACTGGTTAATTAAAGTAAGAGATATAAGATAAGAAGTAAACCAGTGGGCTGTACACATCTTTATATGTGTATATATCTTTTTATGTCTGTATACGCTTTGATAAAATCGCCTAAATTAAGTTAAATGTGTAAGAATAAGAACAAGGAGGGCTCAAGGAATAATACATGAATCCCTCTAAGTAGAAGAGATAAAATAGATATCAGAAGTGGATGGAGAGAGGGATCTGGACAGGAACCCAACATTACTGCCATCTGAGAAGCTTTACCCAACAGAAAGTGGAAACAGATGCAGAGACCCACAACAAAACATTAGGCAGAAATCAGAGAGTCCTGAGGAAGAGTTAGGGAAAGGTTTGAGGGAGCTGGAGGAGTCAAGGACACCACAAGAAGATCCACATAGCCAATTAACTCGGACACAGGAGGGCTCATAGAAACTGAATCATCAACCAAAGAGTTTGCATGTACTGATCCTAGGTCCACTACACATACGAAGCTGATAGACTGCTTGGTCCTCAAGTGGATTCCCCTAACAATTGGAATGGGGTCTATCTCTGACTTGGATGCTGTTAACTCCCTCTGGGATTCATTTTCTTAGCAGAGCTGCCTTTTCTTGCCTTAGTGGAAGAGGAGACACTTAGTGCTGATCTAATTTGATGTGCCAGAGTGGGTTGGTACTGGGAGGGGGGTAGTATGGGGAAAGTGGCTGGGAGGGTGGGACTGGGAGGAGAGGATGGAGGGGGATGGTGATTGGAATCTAAAATAAACAAATACATAATTTTTTCAATGTTAAAAAAGAAAGTGATAAGCACTAAGATACAAAAGATATTTATAAAGAAAGAAAGTTCCATCAGAATGCAAGAAATATGTAATGTAGAGAGTAATGGAAATTTGGCTTTAAGTACAAGGAGCATTGTCTGCTGTAGAAACAGGTAGAATATGAGCCATAAATTGAGGTAAAATAAAGATTAGAGAGTCAACTGCCAGAGACTGAGAGAGTTCCCTTATAACACTGTTTAATTTACATATGAAACACAAAGTTAAAGCCATCCACTAAAACTGAAAAGAGAAGGAGGTGAAGGACATAATCAAAAATTTGAAGGAAAACAGAAATAAAGTAAGAAAGTGCATGATTTCATAGTGTAAAGGATAACCAAGCAGGTTTCCTGGGCACTGGTGAAGGGCTGGTTGGGCTTCATAATCATAAGTGATCACAATGATCACTTTATCTTGGGGAATCCTCTAGCAATTGCAAGTTTCACAACTCACACATATGGATGTTTCAAAGCATATGAATGTGACTGAGGAAATCATTTAGCCAACAAGTAACTGAAGGACAGGGAACCAAGGTAACTAATAATATCTACCAGGGAATGATTGTGGGGTGAGAGGCACCTAATCTCAATTATCTGAAAGAGGGGTTGCAAGCAGAGGTGCAATTCGTAGAGAAGGAGTAGTGAGGTCTTGATGGAAAAAGGAAAATCTCAATGGATTAAGAGGTTCATTGGGAATAAAGAAGCATGGATAGTGAATGTATTGGTGCAATAAGCAGGAAAGGTGGATAGAGTACTTTACTTTGAAAAGTAACAATGGAAATGAAGTAGTTTTCAGTGATAAGGTCTAATATTTGGCTGTGGAATTGGATGGCTGAAAGAAGGTGAGTGAAAAAGCCACCAAAGATGAAGCCAAATGATTGAGCAGGTAGGGTGGGTGGAAGAGGTTCCATAAGGACAATTAATTTATTCTCAGAATAATCGAGAAGAAAACGGTGACATAGGAGTTAAATCTTTCATAAATGAGGAAGCTAACATAACTGAGGGGAAAGAGAGAGATGACAGAGGCATCAGTCTGTAGGTGACAAATGAACTGAAAGTACAAATCCTACAAAAGCTGTAAAATATCAAGATTCATATCAACTTCCTCAAAAATTGATTAATGACCAGCACGTGACCTAGAAATGTGTCTATTAATCTGAATAAAGTTGATTAAACTACTTTATGACTGCTTTGGTGCTCATATAAAAGTCCACTTTTTTTTTCTTTTTGGAAAGCTCACAATCTATTTTAAAGATTGTTGTCCATCTGCATCTGTGTGGAATACTGAAAACAGAGGTATCTCATTCCTTACCTGAACTAGCTGCTCAGAAACATACAGTGTTACAAGGACTACACTTCAGGTGTGTTTTCTTCAAGTTCATGCTAAATAAGTCCAAAAGTGTCTGTACTCTAATGTTAGCAGCATATTCTGTTCTCCTGGCTTTACATTAAGTGCCTCTGCACAGTATGTGAAGATCCAGAGATCTAGCTAGACCTTTAGGCTATTATGAAACTCTTCTTCTAAGTTATGTAAATGGAATCAGAGGAGACTGAAGAATTGCAGGTCATTTCCACAGGTTTTTCCCCATGCTTCCGAACCAGTCTATGCATACTAAAGCTATTTACTGTAATAAGGCAGATAGTTAATTTTAAAATAAGTCATTGCAGAGGATTCCTTTCAAGAAAATCGATATTGCATCTTATTTTGTTGGGCCTTTCAAATATATCATTTGAAACATTGCCATTTAATGTTAGTTTCATGAAAAAGGAATGCACTGGCTTTAAAATGCAAAGTAGAAGTCTTTGGGTAGTAACATCTGCCAGCTATTTATATTTTCTGAGTGTTTCCTCCTCCTTTCTTGGTTCCCTTAACCTCACCCTACCTCCATAAACTCTCCATTAACAACTTATAGTTAAATCCCCTAGAATGCTGACTGCTTTCTTCTGAGGCATAGACTCTGCCCTTACTAAAGAATTAGAACTGTAGTCAGTTTTCCACACCTATGGGTCTCACCTCTGTGGATTCAACTAGCCATGAATTGAATGAATTCTGCAAAAAATAAAATTCCAGAACGTTCCTCAAAGAAACATCTGAATTCTCTGGATCCAAGATGCTACATAAATATACTTCACTATATAGCTTCTATCATTTCACATGTTCTCAATCTCTGTCTAGTGTTTGATGTATTAGTTTTATGCATCTCATGCATCACTTGTGTAGTGGGGAGGTAAGCCTATGATGTTTGTATCTATATTGAACATGTACAGGCATTTTTCTTGCCATGATTCCATTACTAATACAATATGGAAACTATTTACATTGTGATAGTCATCATAAGTAATCTACAGATATAGAAGAGAGTATGTACACTGTCCGAAAAAAAAAAAAAACTTCTATGGGGTAGAGTGTCCACAGGGTATCCAGGAACTAGACTCTTGCAGCTGTTAAGGAGTGAATTATGTTCACTCTTCTCCAATGTCTACTTAACAAGGCAGTTGGGGAGCTTGGGAAGTAATAACAAGAAGTCAAAATGTGATCCACAGAACACTAATTCAAGGAAAACCCTAAGCAGCCCTGCTGTGGTAAGTTCCACTTGAAGCTCATAAGAAAGTAAGAAGGTGGGCACACCAAATATGGGTCATGCATACTGTACAGAGAGTGGGCACAGAGAAGGTGGATGGGACAAATGGTGTAGAGAGAAGCTGCAACCAAATGGTGGATTATGGTGCTATAGTTTGACCAGCAGTTTTTTTACCCTTACATCTAAGGTGGTGTTTTAGGACAATACATCTTGGGGCATGAAGGTCTCAGTTCTGTTATCTGCCTTACCAGAACTCCTTTGGAAAAAATAAAATGTGCCGTTACCACTAACCAGAGCTGATATCCAGCAAGAAAGTGGGACAACTTGGACATTCGGCTCAATGTTAGTCTGCTTGTTACTTTCCTTTCCCTTCATATAAGCTGCTGGGAATATAGCCTTTGTGCTCATCACAGAAACTCTTGGCTTTTATAAGATTTCTGTGTCAAAATGTTCACTATCAAAGATATTTAAAACTAGTCCTTTGTGGGGTATTGTGATCAGATGTAGACAAAATAGGTAGAATGGTCAAACATATCTAGAAGGAACTGTGTTAAATTAAAATGAACTTTTCTGTGTGTAAAAAACTGGGTTTGATATGTATCAAGTATCTCTAAATATAGAATGTGATATGCATATTCTGAAGCTATATGTAACAGAGAAATCTTTTGTTAAAGACATACCTCATATGACTTTGAGCAATATTTTTCTGTTTGGAAACATAAGTCTTTAGTGGGGGAGGTGTGGTGGTAAGTCTAGATTATAAAGTTTTCCAAGGGAGAAGTTCACTCTCCTTCTGTCCCCTGGCTCTTGCTGAACCAAAACCAAGTCACTCTGAACCTGAATGAATTGTACATCTTATTGAATTTACTTTGCACACTTCATTTACAATTTGGCACCAGCCCCAACTGCCAGAGGTTTTTAATCTGGAACAAAAGGTTACAGGGAAATTTTCCTACCCAGATCTGGCACTCCATGCAAAGCTTTTTAATTAACTTTAAAAGGTCTATGAGAGTCGTGTGCATGACAGGATATAAAGTGTGGTAGCGTGCGTGCGCACACACACACACACACACACACACACACACACACACACACACACGGGGGTGGGGGGAGCAGGGGGCACAGAATACAGGAATGAGAGAAACTACTGGATCCCTTCCAAAACCACCTCCCTGCCATTTGAGGAAGGACGCATTTCTCATTTGAAATTCAAGTTTACAAATTAGAACTAAAACAGAAAATAAAACGAAGCCTTACCAATATGAGCTAAAGTCAGAGGGACCTGTATTACAGAAAGGTTACCCTTTTAGAATGAAATCCACACCACGCTTTTTATGGTTAAAAAAGAGCCTGTTACTAACCTGTCCCCACGTGTAGGTAACACAAAGCAAAGAAGATCATCACAAAACAGCATACAAATGACAGTAGAACACTGTGACCTTTGAACTTGATATAGTCTCCTCAGTTAAAATCTTGAAAGCAGGTCTATAACTTGAAGAAATTCTGATAATCCTAAGACAGTATAATATGTTCATGGCAGGATGACACCAGGCTTTAAAGTTGCACAGGTACCCCAAATGGATCCTGCTTTCTCCTCATTGCCACAGATGGCCAGGACCCAGTAGCTATTTCAAGGATTCTCTCTCTAGTTTGTTCCCTTACTTCCAAAATGCCCATGGATGCATTCGACAAACTAAGTCCTGGCTACTGGCAAAGGAGGCCTATCAGAGGAAGAAGAATTTGTCTTTGAAAGACAATAGCAACCTAAATTTACAGCCTCTGGGCTATGGGCTTCATTTAGGAAAGTAGGAGGGAAACTTACAAATGTGTCTACTTACCAGTTTAATCCATTATGTACCTCACATATATATGTGCTATTAAAATTTTGAATTATTTATAGACACTTTTGTAATGAGTAAAACTAAAAGTCTAACTATCCACTATACAATATATACAAAAAGATCAACCTTCAGAAACAGCTTCACTAAAAGTTTAAATTTTAAAAGGGGGATTCCACATGAAAAAAGGTTCCTCTACTCTCCCCAATGATCTCAGTAGATTTGCTCTGTAATCTCCCCTACATGTGCTTCCTTAAGTATTACTCCAAAGGAGAATTCCTCATGGCCAAGGAAAAAGTATGTTGTTCTGTGTTGAATTGTTCACCATATATTGGATTGAACCAACACCTGGAACTCAGCAGTTCTAGATCTAACAATACATTTTCACAGTTTTCCTGAAAACCTGTTTACAGAGAGCATTACAGCCTGAGAGGGTGTCTGGAATCATTTGGAGAAAATAACCTCGTCTACTATGGTGAGATGAGATTGCCTTCTAGATAGTTCCTGGCGCTGAGTGGAAAAGTGGACCCTAGGCTTAATGCATTGAATAAATCAGCTCTGGCACACTGGTTAGGAAAGAGTGTGCTGAAGACTGCTACTTCCAAGCAGAGATAGGTTTTGTTTAACCTGAATCAAGACATTTAGTACTGACACAGAAAAGTCCAAAGCTGCACATCAGCGGGCTTCTCTCATAATCATTTAAAGCTCTCTGGTAGTTATTACCGGCCCAGCTCTCCAGCCCCAGCTGCCATTTCCCTGATGGAAGGCCCTGCTTGATTTATAGCTAGGGTGAAATTATCCGCCCTGAGATCCGAACTAATTTTCTTATGTAACCTAAAAGTAAGTTTTGCCATTAGGTCATCACATTACAACTTTTCCAGTGGGTTGGTGACATGAACTTGTCTGAATCTACACATTTAAAGTTGTTAAAGATAAAGAGATGTCAAGGAAAAAACCCACCATCTGTCATCTTTCCTGTTGTGCTCAGAGCTAGCAACTGAGTGTGATTTCATGGCACTTTCTATAACCAAGGGTTTATTACCAAAAGAAATGAATTTCATCTTCACTCAGGGCTCCTTGCTGTCATTATACGGTGCCCGAATTGTATTTATACCTATGTATAAATAAATTGTATTTATTCATACCTATATTATTTTATTTATACCTATTATAAAATAAACAAATAAAAGAGCTTTACAAGTATATACTACACAAATATGTTCAGATATAGGTATAAACTCATAAACCAGTACAAATAAAACAGATACCAATTGATTTGCATAATTATTTACATAAACATTTGCATCTGTATTTAAAGGGATGGTGGTGTCATCTGCCAAAGTTAGAAGTTAGGGAATAGTGTAATATAGGTGCAAATTCATAAACCCACCCAAATAAAATGGACATTAGTTGATTTACATAAACATTTGCATCTGGATTTAAATGGATGGTTGTAATCATCTGCAAAAGTTAGGGAATGGTTTAAGTGTGACTCACAAAGGTTCATGTGCTGGGAACTTAGTGTTCAATGCAACAGTACTGACAGGTGGTGGAACTGTTAAGAGTTCAGAACCAATGCCAGGTATTAAGGTTGTGAGGGAAATAACCTCAAAAGGTATCAGTGCCACCTTATGGAAATAGGTGGTGTTGACAGATTAGATAAATTAGCACGAGAGTGAGTTGTTATAAACCAAGTTCATCCCGCTTATTTGGCTTCTTTTTTATGCTATGCTATCAAAAACAAAAGGAGACACATACTAACCTCAGGGCATCTGTTTGATACTGCAGTTTTCATTCCCTCACACAGATATTCCAATAATTCATTGAGAAATCATTTGATCTTCTACTCAAACTTGATTTCAATGTTATGTCATTGAAGACTGTTCCCTGGACAATCCAGTCATCACCATTGTCAGCACTTCTTACCCATCTTCCCTGTTTTCCTTTTCTCTATAGCATTTCCTATCTCCAATTACAGTTTATAATTTCATTTTTTAACATTTATTTATTTCTTCAAGTTACATCATAATCATAGTCCCCTCTCCCCTCCCCTTCCTGGCCCCACCCTGCTACCCTCTTCTCTCTTACCCTCCTATTTGCTTTTAAAATACATTTCAAGCACAATTTTATCACTGCCCCCTCTCCCTTTCCTCACTTCAGATCCTCCCATGTTCCTCCTTATGTTTAAATTTATAGTCTCATTTTCTTTATTATTGTAACTATATATGCACAAATGTATAAATATAACCCATTGAGTCCATTTTGTTGCTTGTGTGTTTCTTCTTTCAGAGACAACTGCTTTTTATTACATAACCCATCAAGAGGCTCATCCCTTTGAGAGAAAAATTACTCCCTCTCTCAGCAGTATTGTTAGTTTCCTATAGTTCTTTGTCTAGGGTAGGATCCCATGAGATTTCTTTCCCCTTCTACATTAGCTTGTTTACTAAAATTGTCGGTGTTCAGGTCTTGTTTATGCAAACATTTTTAAGTTACATAATCACAATGGAATATTACTCAGCTTTAAAGAAAAATAAAATTTTCTTTTTATATTTTATACTTTACATTTTATAGACCTAGAAAAGATTGTACTGAGTAAGGTAAGTCAGAGACAGAAAGACAAATACCACATGTTCTCTCTCATTGGCAATTCATAGTTCCAAATCTTCAATTGTCAGTATATAACATGAAGTAACAGCAGAAACCAGGAAAGTATAAAGGGCTCATGGATGGGTTGAGGACTGGGAGTGGGCTTACAGAATACAAGTAATCTGTAGGTGGAAATGGAAAAACAGGGAAGGGACTCCAACTTGAAAAGGGGGACGGAGGTCAATACAGAAGTAGAAAGAGGGAGGAGGGACAAATAACAAGGTTGTTTGATAAAGTTCCAAGGAATGATATTATTTTATATTTACTTAAAATTATATACAATGCATATAAGTGTATGTGTATATGCACACATGCAGACATATATATATCTTAGATATATTTTTTTTTTTTGGTTTTTCGAGACAGGGTTTCTCTGAATATCTCTGGCTGTCCTGGACTCGCTTTGTAGACCAGGCTGGCCTCAAACTCACAAAGATCCGCCTGCCTCTGCCTCCCAAGTGCTGGGATTAAAGGCGTGCACCCACCACCGCCCGGCAGATATATTTCTTAAAGGAAGTTACGTCACTTGGTCTGACAATGTTCCCCACAAGGACCATAGCCCAACAAAAACTCTTGTATCAGGCACAACAAACACCCTTTTGAGTGGTTGTTCAGTGTAGTCCAAGTGACTCCCAAAACAGTATAAACTATTTTGTTGCCCTTGGATGCCTCTCAGATGTAGGTAAGTCTTTATTCTGAAGATACTATACACTAGACCTATTACCAGACTTGAGGCTAAGCCATCTCCTATAGTAGAGATAGGAAGGGTAGTCCATGAGGAGGTGTGCTAGACTGCTGAGTTCAATGAGTTTGCTAATTCACTTAAGTGGAAGTCTGAGGAACATGTGTAAAATATAGATTGTAAGAGTGTGGGATAATGGTAGAAGGAACATAAAACTGGATCAGACAGGCTGACTTTATTGATATAGGTCCACTGGGTAGAGATTCTTGGTTAAGTATAGGAGCTTGCACAGTTTTTAAAAGGGGGTGTCAAAAGTTTGTTTGAATGGTTGGCTGAAGCATTTGTCAAAAGCTGGCCTATTGAAAAGGAGTTGGAGATGCCTGGTATCCCTTGGCTTAGTGTTGATGAAGGGATTTTAAGGTTCAGGAAAATTGCAGTGGTAGAGTGGGGATGCTGTGTAAAACCTAATCCTCCACAATGGGAAGGCCCAGAAAACATGTCCTTCCATAATCCTATAAGATGCAAAATGGTAAGAGGGTCACCAGCAAGTTTGAATAGTTTTGTTGTCACACTTTTCCTTATCCCAGACCTTAGGATTGGAAACACTGCTACACAGCTTGGTGAATTAAATCCAATGAAGTGGGTTTAATTGGGCACAGAGTTAGCAGGGGCCAGGTGGCAGCACTGAATTGCCAAAGGCAAGGTGATCTTAGTTATCGTAATGGGCATCACAGACAAAGCAATGTCCATTATGGCCTGAGCCACAATGAGCAGCACAGGCAAAGTGGTTTTTATAGTGACATGACTCATATAGACCCTTTGTGCTTCAATCATGGTGTTTCCGGGGATGACATAGATAAGAAGCCTACTGTATTTTTGTTTGATCTGTATAAGCAGAAAAACAATCTCACACAAATGAAAGAAAGGCTACTTTGGATCATGGCAAATGGGGAATCTCTGCCTATGACCCAATTTCCAGATGAGCTGGTTTGTAGACCTAGAACCCCTTGAAAGAAAGGGTACTGAGTTGCCACAAGGAAGGGCCTTGGTAAAATACCTAAGAGTTTTATTGTTAGCATTTCTTCACTCCTTCCCACAAGGGATCTAAGGGCAACTGTACACTGGGGGAAAAAAGCAATCAGACTTTCTGGAGTCTACTGGATACTGGTTCTGAATTAATATTGACTGCAGGAAAGCCCAAGAAGCATTGTGGTTCTCCATTCAAAGTAAGGGCTTATGGAAGTCAAGTGATTAATGGATTTTTGGCTAAAGTCCAACTCACAGTAGGTCCAGTGGGTCCTCTAACTCATCTTGTGGTTATTTCCCCAGTCCCAGAATGTAAAATTGGGATAGATATACTTAGAAGTTGACAGATTTCTCACATTGGTTCCCTGGCCCGTTCCTGTGAGGACTATTATGATTGAAAAGGCTAAATGGAAGCCTTTAGAGTTGCCTCTGCTGAGGAAAATAGTAAATAAATGGCAGTATCTCATCTCTGGAGGAATTGCAGAAATCAGTGCCACCAGGAAGGACTTGAAAGTTGCAGAGGAGGTGGCTCCCACATCTCCCTTTAACTCTCCAACCTGGCCACTGCAGAAGACAGATGGATTGTTGACTATTAAAACTCAATCAAGTAGTGACTCTAGTTGTAGCTGCTATCCCAGATGTGGTATTCTTACTTGAACAGATTAACATATCTCCTGGTACATGGTACACAGCTATTGATCTAGAAAAATGTCTTTTCTCAATACCTGTCCATAAAAACCATCAGAAGCAATTTACTTTCAATTGCCAAGGTCAGCATTATAACTTCATAGTTTTGCCTCAAGGACATATTAACTCTCAAGCCCTGTGTGGTAACGTAATTAGAAGAGATCTTGATTCTCTATCTCTTCCACAAAATATCACATTGGTCCAATAGATTATGACACTATGCAGATTGGACCAAGTGAGCAGGAGGTAGCAACCACTTTGAACTTGTTGCTAACACGTAAGTGTATCAAAGGATGGGAAATATATCTAACCAAAATTCATGGACCTTCTACCTTAAGCTAAATTCATAGGAATCCAGTGGGGTGGGGCATGCAGAGATATTCCATCTAAGGTGAAGGATAAGTTATTGCACCTGAGACCCTGCCAAAAAGAAGCACAACATTTAGTTTGCCTATTTGGATTCTAAAGACAACATGTGCTTCACTTGGGTGTGTTACTCTGGCCCATATACCAAGTGACTCAGAAAGCTGCTAGCTTTGTGTGGGGTCTGGAACAGGAGAAGGCTCTGCAACAGGTCCAGGCTGCTTTGCAGGCTTCTCTACCTGGACTATATAATACAGCAGACCCAATGGTACTTGATGTATCAGTGGCAGATAGGGAAGTTGTTTGGAGCCTTTGGCAGACTCATATAGGTAAATCATAGAAGAAACCTTTAGGACCTTGGAACAATGTTCTACTGTGATTGCAGGTAGCTATTCTTCCTTTGAGAAACAGGCTCTGAGCCTACTATCGGATCTGCAATCGGTCACCAAGTTATAATGTGTCTTAGTTACGGTTGCCATTGCTGTGGAGAGACACCATGACCACAGCAATTCTTACAAAAAAAAAAAACAAAAACATTTCGTTGGTGCTGGCTTACAGTTTCAGAGGTTTAATCCATTATCATCATGGTGATATGCACGGTGGTGTGCAGCAGGCATGTGCACGAGAAGGAGATGAAGCCTCTGCATCTTGATCCACAGTCTGCAGAAGGAGACCATGTGCCACACTGGGCATAGCTTGAGCATATGAGACCTTGACGCCAACTCCCACAGTGACACACTTCAGATAATAAGGCCATACCTCCTCCAATAAGTCCAGACCTCCAAACAGTGCCACTTACTATGGGCCAAGGATTTAAACACGTGAGTCTTTGAGGGGCATTCCTATTTATACCATCACACCATGCAACCTGATTTGCCGGTCATGAGCTAGGTGTTTTCTGACCCAGCAATTAGTAAAATGGGACACTTACAGCAGCAATCTATTATCAAATGGAAGTGATATATATGTGATCAGGCTTGAGAAGGTCCTGAAGGCACAAGAAAGTTACATGAAGAAGTTGCCAAAATGTCTATGGTTTCTACTCCTGTTATAATACCATCTACTGCCAAGCATGCACATATAGCCTCATGAAATTTACCCTGTGATTGGTTGACTGAAGAATAAAATATTAGGGCCTGGATAACTGATAATTCTGCACATTATGCAGGCACTACCCAGAAGTAGACAGCTGAAGAAGTACAACCTCTTTCTGGGACAACCCTGAAAGACATCAGTAAAGGGAAATATTCACAGTGATCAGAACTTCAGGCAGTACACATGATAATATATCTTGTTGGGAAGGAGAAATGACCAGATGTACCATTGTTCACTAATTCATATGATATAGCTGATGGGTTGGCTGGATGGTCACGAACTTGAAAATAGCATGATTGGAAAATTGGTGAGAAAGATATCTTGGGAAGAAGTATGTGGATAGATCTCTCCAAATAGATGAAGGATGTAAAGACACTTGTGTCCCATGTAAATGCTTATCAAAAGGTGATGTTAGCTGGGGAGGAGTTCAATAATCAAGTAGATAGGATGAGCAATTCTGTGGATAGTCAGCCTCTTCCCAGCCATTCCTGTCATTGCCCAATGGGGCCATGAACAAAATAACCAAGGTGGTTATGCATGGGATCAACATCATGGACAACCAGGCTGACCTGGCTGACCTGTGACAGTTGCTGCCAAGTGCCAGATCTGACAACAGCAGAGACCAACACTGAGCTCCAAATATAGCACCATCCCTGGGTGAGCTGGTAGCAGGTTGACTACATTGAACCACTTCCTCCATGAAAAGGACAACTCTTTTTCTTTAATGGAGTATATATATGCTCATTCTTGTTATGGATTTCTTTTTCCTGCATGTAATACTTCTGTCAAAACAAGGAATATAATTGACTTGAGTGTTTATATTGTATTTTGTTAAGAATGTGTTTGTACTGATATTTGTGTTTTCTTCCTCAATTTCATTATCATGTAGTGCATTTGTAATTGCACATCTAATAGTTATATCATATTAAGAATAATTATGACATCTTTATTGTTTTATTTGGAAATTAAGCATGACATAAGAAGATATGATTGTGAGTCAAGTTGACAAGGAGTTGACTGGTGATAGCTATTCATGGTTGTCAATTTCACTGCATCTGGAATTAACTAAAACCCAAAAATAGTTGGCCTCATCTGTGAGGAATTTTTATTTAATCATTTGAAGTGAGAAGATCCACTTCTAATCCAGATCTCTGAGGTGGGAAGAAAACTTTTTAATCTGGGCCAAACCTTCTGCTGGAAAGCTATTGAAGGACATTGAAAAAGGAAGTTGTTATCTTTGCTTGCTCTTATCCTCAATAGCAAGTCTATTTCTTCACTGGCATTAGAGCCTATTTCTTTGAGATTCCAGCATCTACTGAAGACACTCTGAGACATCCATCCATAGAGAGAGAGAGAGAGAGAGAGAGAGAGAGAGAGAGAGATTAATTCTATAACTTCGGTTACTCTAGAGAACCCTGAATAACCTAGGGAGAACTGTATTGCTTTCCATTGAGCCCTTTAGAAAATGTCTCTGAAACAGAGCTTCAGGAATGATGAAGAATGATGAAAGGCAATACATCTGGAAGGGAATGAAAAAAAAGTGAAACTGAACTACATGAGGACTGAAACTAAGATACCTATGGGCCTCTCTAGAGTTGACATAGCCCCTCAAATTTGTCCCATATCAAAGTTCAGTCATTGACCACAAACCTCATATCAGCTGTGGTTTACGTGGCCATATTGTCCCTGAAATATGTGTGGATGGGGGAGTCTTGACTCTTAACTAAACACTACAGTGTCCACTAGTGATCTCCTGTATGCCTTGCCACCCATGCTTGGCAACTTTCAATAACCCTGCAAGTTCTATCATCTCACTCTGTCTCCTCCAGCCAGCTTTCACTTGGAGAAGGAAATTCCCTGCAGACTTAGTGTTTAAGAAAAAAATTTGATTTGGCATACTGAGTAAATACATTAAAGAAACCTAAAATCAGAAGTGCAAAAATCAGCTACACGGTGCTAAACTTAAGTGCTCATATATAATTAAACTCTATCAATGATGCAAAATTATATTCAAAACACCCTTTCTCAGAAGGGTTTTCCCTCTATGCTGTGCTGTTTGAAGTTGTGGGAGTTTTACACACTTGGAGTCAGGACAAAAGTGTCTGTCAAGGCACTTGTTATAAGAGGGCAATTAGAACATCCTGGATCTCTAGATCTGGTATGACTAACAAGAGCCCTAGTGCTCCTGAAAATACTTCACTAATTGCAGTCTCATTTAGTGGCAGGCCCAAACAAAAGTGGGCTACCTCAGTTTTCCAAATTTAAATAAAGAGCATTCAACACTTAAGAGCTAGCTTTAGGAGCAAGAAAGTATGGCCGCCCACATCCCACATTCTGTCAAGGAAACCTTCACAATTTCTCCAATGTCCTCTTTAGGAACCAAGAACAGCCTGACTCCTTGGAGAACATCCTCCCAGAGTAGAAGTATGTGTACACTATAGACCTGCTTCTTTTTGTTATCTTTTCCTTGAAATGACTATAGATTCAAATGCAGTCTTTGTGAAGTAAAGCAAAAGTCTGTGTATCATTTACCCAGTTCCCCTCCATGGAAACATCTTGTAAAACTAAAGCAGAATTGTCACAACTACAGTGGTAACAATAATACAGCCCAGTTATTCTATGCAGACTTCCACAGAAGTGTGCATGCGTGTGTGTATGTGTGTGTGTATGTGTGTGTGTGTGTGTGTGTGTGTGTGTGTGTGTGTGTGATTTTAACACAACTGTATCATTCATGTAGGCTCAGGTATCTACCACCACAGTTAAAATACAGGAAATAAAACAATTCAGAATAGTTCAGGTATGACAAAGTTTTTTCTTCTTAGCTCTTTGAGATGCTTACCTCTTTCTAGTTCCTTCCCCATCCTCTATCACCTTCACTTTAAGAACCCTGGTAGCTTATAAGTCCTTGCAGTCACCAGCCTGTTCCCTTATATTGTATTGTAAAAATTTCATATATATGATATCATGTTCATAAACTTTTGAGGTTGCCTTTCACTCAGCATAACTCCCTGGAGACTCATGTAAACTGGTGTATGTATGAAGAATCCATTTCTTTTCATTGTTAAGCAGTATTCCATGGTAAGGATGTACTAATTTGTTCAACCACCACTAACTAGTTAAAAGACATCTAGTTAGCTTCTTGCTTGGAGTTGCTAATTATTTGTAACTTATTTGTAAGGTACTATGGATTTTTATATATAAGTCTTCTTGAGTGAACATAAGTTTTCATTTCTCTGGGATAAATGCCCAGGAGTGCAACTTCTGGGTCATACAGTAGTAACATATTTAGTTTTTTTACAAAATTGTCAAAATACTTTCTCGAGTAGCTGTATCAGTCTTCCATTGCTGGCAGTATATGAATGCTCCAGTTTCTCTGCATCTTAACCAGTATTTAATTTTGTCACTGTCATATATTTTAGTCATTGGAATTGGTGTATAGAGATAGTCCCTACAGTTTTAATCTGAGTTCCCTGATGACTGATATGACCAGTTTTATGCTATCTACCATCTATATACTCTCTTTTATAAAATATTTTTCTATTTCTTTGCTGTTTCTTTTTATTCATTCATGTGTTACCTGAGTAGATAGAAGGGGTTTCCTTAGGCATGGTATCCAGGTGCCTCTGACTAGGATAAAAAGTCTTTGGTCCATAGCTGTGAAGAGAATTCCTGTAATACTGTGTCACTCATGCTGGTGACTTTCAAAAAGGAAGAGTAATCTGTGGCTAGGCAACAAAGGACATTTTTTTTTGATCTCTTGTCATTTGACATGCTGTTCATTAATCCCCTTACAGGTGGTTCTATGCTTATCTAGTATTTTTAGAGGGAGTTCTATTTGATGTATGGGTACTGTAGTGGTTTGAGTGAAAATGGCCACCATAGACTCTTACAGAGTGGCATTGTTGAAGGTGTAGCCTCGTTGAAGTAGGTATGGCCTTGTTGGGGAAGTGTGTCACTGTGGGGGTGGGCTTTGAGGTTTCAGATGCTCAAGCTATTGCCTAGTCTCTCTCTTTCTCTCTCTCTCTCTCTCTCTCAGCTCCTTCTCTAGCACCATGTCTGCTTGCATGCCACCATGCTTCTCACTGTGACATTACTAGACTTAACCTCTGAACTGTAAACTAGCCCCGATTAAATGTTTCTTCATAAGAGTTGCCATAGTCATGGTGTCTCTTTCCAGCAATGGAAACCCTAAGACAGAAATTGGTACCAGGAGTGGTGTATTGCTATGATATGCCTGATCATGCTTTTCTAGTTTTTTGTTTGTTTGTTTTTTTAGAAATGTTTACTTTGGGACTTTGGATTAGAAAAGCAGTTGAGTATGTTGTGGTGCTTAATGGGCCATACTAGTAGGAGGAGCATGGAAGACAGTGGTGCTGAGAGTGATTTGAAACTGTGGGAGCATGACTCAAGAGGTTTCAGAGGAGAATACTATTTGTATGTGATCTAGAGACCATTCTTGCAATATTTTGGCTAAGACTGTGGTTGCTTTTTTTAACGTTTATTTATTACTTCCATACATCTCCATTTCCACCCCCTCACTCCACCCCATCCCAGCCCCTCCCTCCCACCCTTTCTCCCACCCTCTACCCCCTGTCCTACTCATCCCATCCTTCCTGTGTGGGGTATCTCCATTATTAGCCCCCTTAGATCATTAGTCACATGAGGTCTAAGAGTTTCCTCTTGCACAGGAAGCATACATGACAGTTTGTGGTTGCTTTTTGCCCTAGTCTGAAAAATCTTCCTGAGGTTAAATTGAACAACTTTGGACTAATTTCACTGGGAGAGGAAATCTCAAAACAGCCCAGTATTGACTCTGTCATGTGTTTATTAGTGTTCACTTTCATGTAGATCTATAATAAAATGGAGCAACTGAGCAAGAAAAAAATACAAAATGTACAGTTTGAGGAAGAAGGGGAACACCAGGAAGTGGAATGAAGCTAAGTCCTGTGTTTAAGGAGATAAGCAGACTAAAGAAAGTCCTGATGTTAAGTGAAATAAAAGGAGTGGGGACCTCAGGGCATGATTCCATTCAGCTAAGTTTCCAACTTGTGAAAAAGAATTAAAGAAAAACTTAGAAGGAGTTATGGTGGTACACATCTTTAATCAGCACTCTGGAGGTAAAAGCAGGCAGATCTCTGAGTTTTTGGCCAGCCTAGTCTACAGAACAAGTTCAAGGACAGCCAAGCTTAGGCAGTGAAGGCAACCATCCAAAACAGAAAGCTGATGAAAATATATTTGAGTGACGAAGCCCTGTTCTAGTCCAGCAAGCAGCAAACCATGGCATCTTTGTCATGTGGTTCTGGTTTTAGATTCAAGGATAGAAGAAAGGGGCTATGGAATCTCCCTTCAAGACTAAGGAAAGTTGTTGAGGTCTGGCATATGTTAGGGGTATCCCTGCATAGAAAAGCCATAGCATGAAGCCGTGAAGGTGAACCTTGCATTGTGTTGGAGAATCTAAGATGTTGAAGATGCCAGAGTCATGGGATACTTGCCAAGGAAAGCTACTAACATGGACCAGAAACAGCCCAAGAGAAAAAAAAAAATGTCTTGCAGTCAACAAAGCTGAAAGGAGTTGGAAATCGAAAGAGTACTTTGACATCAAACATAGAGATTCAGAGTTTGGAGTTTACCCAGTTGTTTTTTGGTCTTCCTTTGATCCAGTATCTCCTCACTATGCTTCCTTTTGGAACAGTAATGTATATCCTGTGACATTCTGTCTTATAAATATGTGATATGAACAATACCTTTAAGAAGCGTTACCCTTAATTTTGTATCTATAAACAAAGATCAATACCAATGTGGCCAAATATAATCTTAATTTTGTATCAATATACAAAGATCAATACCGATGTAGCCCAATACAATCTTAATTTTACATTAATATACAAGGGTCAATACCATTGTGGCCAAATATAATCTTAGTTTTGTATCAATATACAAAGATCAATACCGATGTAGCCCTATACAATCTTAATTTTGCATTAATATACAACGATCAATACCAATTTATCCAAATATAATATTAATTTTGTATCAGTATACAAAGGTATAAGGCTATATCCAATTATCTGTCCTTTTTTCTTGATCTTTCCGATACTATGTCTATGTACCATTTTTCTCAAGTCTGTTCACTCCTATATAGGAGAGAAAGGAGGATACAGAAAAGCAAAAGAGAGAAGTCCCTGGGTCTAACCTCCAAAACCCATTTAACAAGACCATTTAACAGCTTGTAGTCTTTTCCCCTAAATAACAAAATTTACTAATACTTAAAAATGAAATGTCAAGTTTTGACCTCTCGCTACCAACCGACATAAACTGTTTAGGATAATTAAGAAACGGAAACTAATAGTCATGAAAACGTGTCAATTTGTTAGTTACTATTACAGTCTATCACAGTTATTTTCTAAGCTACTCAGAAATCAAGTTGCTAAGAGACAAGCAATATTTGCTTATCTAAATATAAGAGATAGATAGGGCATCTTCAAAAACCTCAAGAGATCTGCAGAATATGGCATTCAAAGATGTTTTCTTAACTTAAGATTTTTTGATATCGAGACATGTCAGCTCCTGACAGCACCCCCTATTCTACTCCAAGTAGACGATGAGCATCAAAGAATCTCCAGTGGGAGATGATTGAATTGGTGGTAAGCTGTTCTCTTGGCAAGAAAAACCACTTGCTTCAACTGTAGACAGACTTCTGTCCAAAAAGGACAAAACTTGGAAGAAGATAAGTCGACAGCCTAGCTCTGCCAAGACAGGGTAGGTAAGTCCTTCATAATTCCTGCTCTACAACCAATGTCTGTCAGAGAAATGGGGCCAAATGGCTGAAGATTGATGCTGTAATGTATGGAGAGAAAATGGGAACTGTCCAGGCAGCCACTGGTATGTCATTTTTTAGTTTTGGAAGCTGCAGGCCCTGCACTTCCTATATAATCAGATATATTTATCCCTCTCAGGTCTCTGAGGTGGTTGAAGAATAGATAGCTAGAGTCTCATAGTTAAATTTTGAGTTGTTTAGGAATCAAGAGGGTGTTCTGGATCTAAGAAGATATTTTTAAAATTATGAGGCAAGTTAGTATGAAAGCTGAGTTAGATATAGAACTTTAAACTCATGGAGATGGTTAGATAGTAGAATGTTAAAGTCAGGTGCCAAATACATGTGGACTGGACATTGGGAATGTATGCTAAGCCATATAACTCTTATAATCATGGCCTATTTATTTCTGTTGTTTTGTATTGTATTTATAGTTATAAGAAAAAGAACCATTTTTTAGACTGAAAGGGAGAGCTGTTGGGGGGAAAAAAGAAATACCTTAAACTAAAAAAACAATAAAAAGAAGGGAAGAGGATGGGGGGTTTGAGGGGGAGGAGGGTGGAAGGGTGGGACTGGAGGGGGGAGAAGGGAGGGGATTGTGATTGAGATGTAACTTGAAGAAATAAAAAATAAATAATAAATAAATAAATAAATAAATAAATATGTGATATGCTTTTTCATTTTGATTTTAAGGGGACTACACCTAAGAGATTACATCAGTCTCAGAAGAGACTTAGAACTTTTTTTTTTTTTTTTTTTTGGTTTTTCGAGACAGGGTTTCTCTGTGTAGCCCTGGCTGTCCTGGACTCACTTTGTAGACCAGGCTGGCCTCGAACTTGCAAAGATCCGCCTGCCTCTGCCTCCCAAGTGCTGGGATTAAAGGCGTGCGCCACCACTGCCCGGCGAGACTTAGAACTTTTAAACAATGATGAGATTTTTAAAGACTACGGGGACTTTTGAAGTTGGACTAAATGCATTTTGCATTATAATATGGCTACAAACCTATAGGGGTCAGGAAGTGAAATGGCCTGTGGTGGTTTGCATGAAGATGGATCCCATGGACTCATAGGGAGTGGCATTATTGAAGGTGTGGCCTTGATGAGGGAAGTATGTCACTGGAGGTGGGTTTAGAGGTTTCAGACACTCAAGCCAGGCTAAATGTCTCACTCTTTTTCTGCTGCCTACTGATACAGATGTAGGCAGCTACCTCTCAGTACCCTGCCTGCTGCATGCCATGATGCTTCCTGCCATGACAATGAATCAAACCTCTGAACTATAAGCCATCCCCAATTAAATGCTTTTCTTTATAAGAGTTGCCATGGTGATGGTGTCTCTTCACAACAATAGAAACCCTAAGTAAGACAGGTACCATGAACCTATCTAAGCTGCATTCTATTGTTAGGTTGAAGGTATGGCAACGCCAAGCTTGGCTATTTTCTTTTGTTAGGTGCGGGGATCCAATATACCCTGAAACTACACTGTTATTCGAACTCCAGAGTACAATAGCAGTTCAGTTTCTTCTCATATTTCAGGATCCCCTTTTATACTATGTCCTAGGTTCATGGCTGTGTCTATCTAAGATAATCTGAAAGAAGTATGTCAACATAATGTAGTCTGGACAAGAAGTCTGATATGAGGATGAATTTCAATATAACATAGTTTCATCTTCTACCATATATGGGCTTTTATTTTTCTTTTAAAATTATATCTTTTTTACTTTTATTTTATTTATGTATTTTTTCTATTTTTACCCCACAGGTCCTTTGCATATACATTATAGTTTCCAGTATAGTGTTTTTATAGGTTTCCTGGGTATGGTGGTTTAAATGAGAATGGCCCTATAGACACATGTGTTTGAATCCTTGACCCATAAGTACTGTTAGGAGGTGAAGCCTTGTTGGAGTAGGTGTGATCTTGTTGGAGAAAGTGTGTCACTGTGTGGTGTGCTTGGAGGTCTCCTATGCTCAAGCTACTCTCAGTGTGGCTCACAGTCTCCTTCTGCTGCCTGTGGATCAAGATGTAGAACTCTCAACTCCTCCTGCAGTATGTCTGCCTGTGTGCTGCCATACTTCCTGACATGTTGATAATGCACTAAACCTCTAAACTGTAAGGCAGGCCCAATTCAATGAAATGTTTTCTGTTTTAAGAGTTGCCTTGGTCATGTTGTCTTTCCACAGCAATAGAAACCCTAAGACACAGAGTGTGCAAATGAATGAGTCTCTGAGTCTATATCACTTATTTTATGCCTTTTTTTGGGGCTCATTTTCTTCTGTTTGTTTGTTTTGTACTATTTAAATGTGTTAGCTTTTGTTTTATCTTATTTTATTTCATTTTATGCTTTTATTTTATTTTATTATTACCGCTTCAAAGCCTGTTCTTTTCTAATGAGATAAAGAAAGGGAATGGATCTGGATAGGAGGGGATATGGGGAAGAACTGGGAGGTATAGAGGGAGGGGAAACCACAATCAAGATATACTATGTGTGAGGAAAAAAATTATTTCCAATAAAAGAAAAAGAAATGAGAGGTTTTTTTTTCACCCAACTTGCTATTCTGTGACCTTAGATTTTTTCATATCTAATATGAAAACACCAATATGTTGTTTTCAATGTGTTATTAAAGGAAGTTTAGAAGTTGGCATAGATACAGACTTCAAAATTTTTAGACAGACAAATAATGTCTTTGATATTATTTGACCAACAATGTATACACATTGAATACACATCTCTAGTGACATACACATATATTATGTATTCAAATGGATTCATGTGGGGAAATGCCACATATAGACATCAGTCAAGCTGCCTGAATAAAACAGGAATAGAGATTTGACTTTTCACTTTTCACTTCCTCCCTCTACCAACTGATGCAGAATCTAGAGGACTTAAGAAATGGGGGCTCAAAAAAGTCTACCTAGCTCAAACCCCTCTTTTACAAAAGAGAACTTTTATTTCCCGGAAAGCAAAAATAACTTTTCTAAATTAACATTGAAGTACAGGGATGGTATTGAAGTCTGAGTTTTCTGAGCCTTGAAGTCTATCTTAGTCTAGAAATGCACAAAAAAGAAAATCATATGCTGATCAAAAATCTGTACAGAAATATCAACAATGACTTTTCTCCCCAAATAGCAGAAAGTTATAAGCAACCTACATAGACATTAAATAAATTGTTGATAGTTGAACAAATTATGGCACATCCATTTAATAGAATAGCACCCTGCAATAAAAGGAACATGCATTGTTGATGCATGCTGTAATATAGTTAATTTTTAAAAGTAGTTTTGGAGCAGAACAATCCATCAAATAAAAATATGTTGTATGATTTTTTTGTATAGAAACATTTTTGGTTATTGCACCAGGAGTCATTCCAGGGCTTTACCCATGCTAAAAGCCAGTTTCTATAACTAAACTATATTGTCAGTCTTTGTATATGTTAAATCATAGTCAACTCTATTACTTATGGTTGTCTTTTTTGATATTTCACCATAGCACTTCCTTCTTAAAGTGCTTCTTTTCCAGAATTGTTTTATTGGCATATAAAGTGACCCAAGATGCCATTCATGCTACATAATTTTGAACTCTACACCTAATTTCTACTATAAAATAGAACCATTGATCTAGATGGTATCTATAGATAAAAAGATTGCATTGAAATTATGGCAATCCAATGCATGGGAGGAAACAGAGTTGCTAAGTGGCTGGAGAATATAATACAGAAGTTGCAGGGGAATACTAGTACCCACCTTGAGGAGATAGAAATTGGTGAAGTCTCAAAGAATTAAGTGGTACTCCAATCACCTAGGAAGAAAACTAGTCTCAAGTACAATTTCCCAAGTCTACTTACCATCATCATAGTACTCTGTTCTACGTCCTTGGTTTGTTCCCGAGAAATTGGACCAAGGCCCTAATTTGAGCTGAGGGAAACTGTATGAGAAAGGAGTACCCACTCCTACTTCGTCTAGGGCAGTGGTTCTCAACCTTCCTAATTCTGCTACATTTAATACAGCTCTTCATGTTGTGGTGACCCCCAACCATAAAATTTTGTTGCTACTTCAAAACTTTAATTTTGCTACTGCTGTAAATTGTAATGTAAATATCTGATATTTAGGATATCTGATATGTGACACTCCCCCACCCCCATAAAAGGGTCATTTGACCCTCAAAGGGGTCATGACCCACAGATTGAGAACCACCGATCTAGACAGCTTAATCAATGCCTTTCCCTATTAGAATCTGAAATGGTTAGTTTTTAGTATCAATATGATGGGATTTAGAATTACCTAAGAGGCAAATCTCTCTGTGTCTCTGAAAAGGTGTTTCCAGGGATTTTTTACCGGGGTAAGAAGACCCACTATTTTGTGGGCCGGGAATCCAGGCTGAAAAAAAAAAAAGGAGAAAGCAAATGGAGCACCAACATTCATTTTCCTCTGCTCCATGACTACAGATGCAGTATTACCAAATGCTTCATGTTCCTCCCATCATAGGTAGGATGGCTCTCATTACTTCTGTGCCATGGTGGAGATTATCCTCAAATGGTGAGCCAAAATAAATTCGTTTTTTTTTTCTAAGCTGCTTTTGTCATGTGTTTTGTCTTAGTAACAAGAAAAGTACTAAGACAAAATCCACGTGACCCACCTGAACAAAATGTTCCATGATTCCATGATTGTGAACATTTAAAAAAAAAAAAAACATTGACTGAGATGAACTCTATTCAAACCATCTCTCTAGCCACTCAGTTTCTCTTTTGGGACTTCAACAAACATGGGATAGGCTTCTCTGCTCATGGAAATCCTCCCAAGCTATTTGGAACTATCATGTAGGTCACCAATGAAGTGTTCATGTTATATCTCATCCCAAATATCTCAGCCCTCAGAGAAGATTATGTTGCTGAAAGGGCAAATTCTTCTTTACCACTAATTATTCTGCAGCCTCAAATGTGGGTGACATTTCATCATGGGTATTTATTGTATCCTTTCCCAAGAATTCCCAGAAACTTAATTAGCCAGCCTGAAGAATCCTAGAATCATAGAAATTTGTCCCATGGTAGGCATAGAAAAACATAAAAGTCAAAGGATAAACTGAAAGTTGACTATTTAATACAATGTTCTAGAGAATGTCTTCTAGGAAAAAAATAAGTGAATCCTTCATTTCATCCCATTCTTCATTCATACCACAAAGGTGAATTAAAATAAAGGCATTCACAATATACAAGTATATGCCTTGATCTGTTCAGTTAAATTATGAGATTCTAAATTACAACCTGTTCTTGGCTTTGAACAACTAAAGACACTCACTATTAACAGGTCCCCTGGTTTTTACTTCACTCAGGGGACAAAGCATATCAAGACCAGTTCTGCTAATGGATGGTATGAGAGCAGGCAAGCTACCAAGTTTTCTCTCTCCTGCCTGCAGTAGGTCATTTACGATAATCAGGATTTCTCTATGTCACATTTTCTACAACTTTTCTGACCTTCCTAAAGGCCAACTATAGCACCTCTAAACTAAACTTGAGAATATATACAGAGTAAGTTATAGAGGAGGGAAGGAAGGACAAAAGACCATAGTGATTTTTCAAAACTAAATTAGATCATGCCTCGCTCACACTAGCCTCTAAAGGTCAACATTCCTGACTTCTTAATCTATTTTGATTGTTGCTGACCTGGGATTTTATTCTGTTCACCACTTTCTTTCAGTCTCCAATCACAGAAATCAACCCTGGGTAACTTCAGCCAAAACAGCATTTTGGAATTGAAGGCTTAATAAGCAGGCTTTGAGAAGAACAAAAGCTCCAGTGATTGCAAACAGCTTAGTAGAACTTCCAGGAACTCTTCTCCACACAGAAATATCAGAACAAATGGGTCCTGAGGGTTTTCTGTCTTAAGACTTGTCTGATTTAGAGACAAATCCTCAAGTATCATACTCCCATTGGCCTATTTTGTATGGTACTCCCATCCTTTGGTCATTGGGACAATATAATGAGGATGAGGTAGATCCATTTATCAAATGTGTTTAAGCCCACTGTAGAAGCAAATATCTGTAATCTCAGAAATCAGGAGACTGAGATAGATGTATCAATGAGGACAGCCTGGGATATATAACAAAATCCTGCCTTAAAAAAAGGAAGGAGAAGAAGAAGAAAAACAACAACAACAAGAGAGGCAACCTTCACATGTATCATCTGATTCAGGCCTGGGCCCCAAGAACATAAATGTTCTACATCCCTAATATCTGCCACCAGAATCTAGCAACTCCCAATTCGTTAGGCTATGTCTCAACTTCAGATTTCTCTGTGTAGCATATCCCAACCTTTACTTGACTCCAGCTCACCTTTAAGTTCTCAGAGGGGCTCTATTATAAGTGCTTCTATCCCCACTCACTGTCCACTCACAATTCTTACTCTATTCCCAATCTAAATGAGATTCTGTTCATCTTCCTCGCAGCCTGAATTCCCACCACTCTCCAGAATTTGTAACAAGTAGTAGTCAACCTCTGATTATTTAAGAGCATAAAGAAAAAGGAAGTTTCCTTTTTCCTTCTCAAAAGTGTGCAGTATGAAGTAGAGGCCTTGTCTAATGATACTAGCAATTAAAGAGGGGGTATAGTTAGAGAAACAGACAATGCCAGGGTTGAGGTTGATCTGGTGATTTCTGTACCAGGTAGCCCTAGGTTTGAATCCCATCTGTTATCTAATTGCATCACCTGAACACATTACTTATCTTTTTTTGCTTCCAGTATCTTTAAGGGTAAAATAAGCGAGGCACAGATAGATACATACTGCATTCTCATGCCTATGTGGTAGCAAAAAATGATCTTTGCACAGAAAGCAAAGTTGTTCACTTGATTTTGTAACTTCTCCCTTTCTCAGCTAAGGTTTCTAACATAAATCTTTCAGAGGCAAAATATGCAAGGCTGCTTCTGTCTAATTTTCCAGCTTGTCATCCCTCTTTCCTCCCAACCCCTCCTACTGCTAGTAAGCTTACTAGTGAAGTGGTTATCTACCATTTCATTTTAAAGCCACTCCAAATCTTATTGAATTAAAACAATGATGATTTATTATAATCCATAGTGATCACCAAAGGCTGGGTAAAGTATAAAACAGAGAGAAAGAAGTTGGTTAGCAGGCACAAAATTATAGTTAAACAGGACAAGTATATTCTAGTGTTCTGTAGGACATCACAGTTGATACAGTCAACAATTTACATTTCAAGATAGCTACAAGAGAGGACTCTGAATATTCCCAACACAAAGAAATTATAAATGTTGGAGGTAATAAATATGCAAATCAATCTAATTTGAGAAGTACATATTGTATTCATAAATGAAAATACCATATTAATAGCCCCTTATATATAATTATTACATATGAACTAAATTTTACTAAACACTAAAGCAATGTTTTCAGAAATGAGTTCTTGACATTGCAGTATACATATTAGATGAATTAAGACATAAGCCTGGCTCTAGGGAACAACTACAAAAGTTAATTCCCATTACCATCAGCCTACAGTGGATACATGGTCTGTGTGTAGTGGAGCACATGTGTTTGGGGACTTACGGAGATAGACTGGGAAGTAGTGTGCATTTGTTAGCAGAGTTAGACTCTTTCACTTCATCAATGAAAGAAATGTGGTGTTCAGAGGTTGGTAATCCCTCCCCCAAATAAACTGATAGCCAAGTTCTACACCTCAGGGGTGCTGGTTCAGGTATCTACTGTTGAGTTTAAAGCAGAACAATGAGCAGTTACAGACTGGAGATATGGGAGAATGGCAAAGGTCAAAAGTATCCATTCTTAACCATTGGCTATTTCTCATTGCCTAAGAAGAATGTATATTTCCAATACCCAATTCATGAAGCACAAGTCATAAAATCGTGAAAGTTCATTTCCACTATTATCTTATTGTCTTCTTGCTTTATTAGTTCTTTTAGTATTAGTAGGTGAAAAGTAATTCTCCCTGCTTCCACATGAAAAAAAAAATCTCAGACCCCTAAATTTTCTGTTCACTGTGAGATAAAAGGCAATTAATTCTGTACTCACTGTGAATCCCCCAAAGTGACTCAATTCAGAAATTAGAATGGCCAGTCTAGCACAGAAAGCAAAGTTGTTCACTTGACTTAACTGTAACTTCTCCCTTTCTCAGCTAAGGTTTCTAACATAAATCTTTCAGAGGCAAAATATGCAAGGCTGCTTCTGTCTAATTTTCCAGGTGTGTATCATCCCTCTTTCCTCCCAACCCCTCCTACTGATTGTAAACTTACTAGTGAAGTGGTTATCTACCATTTCAAGCCACTCCAAATCTTATTGAATTAAAACAATGATGATTTATTATAATCCATAAACAATAACCTATAATTCTGCAACTTACCTGGGGTTCAGCTGGGCAGATCAACTCCCCATGAAATCAGTTGAGGCTAGAACATTCGTGGTGAATTAATCCCTCATTTGTCTAGCACCTGAGATTGAATACTTGTAAAAGCAAGTGTCTGGTTTGCAATGTGTCTCACTCCATGTGATTTCCCTCTCAGTCCAGCTAAATTTCCATAAAACATGGTGGTAGTGTCAGAATACTACTGTTTCTCCTCACCTGGATGCTGGCTTCTAAAAGAAGGTACATACAGGCTCACTTAAAGATCAAAAATCACTGAGCATGGTGGTGCAGGCCTTTGATTCCAGCACTTGGGAGGCAGAGGCAGATTGATTTCTATGAGTTCAAGGTCAGTCTGTCCTACATACTAAGTTCGAGGCTAGCCAAGGCTAAATCATGAGACCCTGTCTCAAAGAAAACAAGTCAAAAGTCACTTCTGTTGCAATCTGTTTATCAAGGCAAGTCACAACTTCAGTATGGAGTCAAGAAAGGGGGAAAGATTCTATCTCTTGGTTGAAGAAGCTGAATAGAAGATGTATACAGGGATTGAGAGAACTGCTTGTTACTACATTTAGAGTCTCTATGCCATAGAGATGGTGATGGTAGATGGGGTAGGAAGATGTATTCATATGTTCTCTGGTTATCACAGATTATCAAAAATTATTTCTTGGCATTAGTAGATAATCCAACCACTAGATAATTCTCCTGGCAGCCTCTCCCTCCATTCAAACAACTATGTCTCTAAATTTCATGGTTATTAGGATCTGTTTTCTTAGTCCCTAAGAATCTCAAGTAACAGACAAATTAGTTCAGGGATGACCTGGAAGAGAATTTTGTTTTAGATGGATGCAATGATCTTCACTATGGTATATGACAAAAACAGGCTGTTTTCAGCACCCCCACATAATTCCTCAGATGGGCTAGTATGGAAAGTGTGAAGAGGGAAAATTCTTAATGTAATGGCAGAACTGAGTTGGGGTAGAGATTATCCAGTCATTAAGGGCCAACTTTTTCCTTATGTATTCTATGTAGTGCTGTTGATCCAGGGTCTCTTACTTCTTAAAGGACATGTGCACCATAAGGTCCACCATTCTTGTAATAAAGCGAAATTCACTGTGGTACCTAGAAATGAGCTTGACAAAGTGGCCATTGAGGGTAATGTCAGCCTGAACATCAAAGACTGAAGAGTAAGTATCACTATATTAAAGTTACAGGAGACAAACTGACCCAACACACTCTTTAAAGGGATGTTAAATGGCTGTTCCACAATATTATTGATGCTATCATATTTGGTATATTTTCCCTGAATGGTGTATTGGCCAGACATGCCATTGCATTGCTCATTAAGTTCTGGAATGGCTTTGTCCACAACTTTGGCAGCACCAATGGGCATAGGCTTGTCTGTAACTGAACTTTTAAATTATTATTTATCACTTATTTGTTTATTACTAAATTCACTTATAACAAACACCAACAATTTCTCTTCACAGTTGAAGTCAATCTCCCTAAAATGTCTGAGAAGGTTTCCTGAGGACCTTGTATGATCTTGGTAAATGAAGTAAACCTTTTCCCAGCCTCAGCCACCATATCCCAGGCCCTCAGAGCTGCAACACGACATTGTTTGATGACAACATCTTCAAATTGAGTCTGTAACCGTATGTCAGCATAAGGTCCCTCACCAAGCATTTGGTGGGTTGTGACATTTATTCCCCTTGCCATATTTTGCTGCTCTAATTTTGTGGCTTCATGTCTCCACCATGACAACCATTGTAATTGCTGGCTACCTTCTAGCACAGCTGATATCAGTCCCTCCCAATCTTGGGGAATGACTCTATTTTGTATAGCCCAATTATTTAGCATCTGTTTAACGAATGATGAGTGCATTCCATAAGAGACAATAGACTCCTTAAATCTTTTTAAATCCAAAATGTCTATTGGACGCCATGTTAATTCCTGATTGAGTTGACCGTTATTATCAGGCCTAATTTGAAACATAACTGGAAAAGCTGATGGTGATTGTGCAGTACCATGTAGCTCCTCTGGGGGCGCACTTGGTTCCACATTAGCACCATTACCTACCTGGTTTCCTACTGGCACACGCGGCGGCTTTTCTACTGGTACATGCGGTGATTGTGGAGACCTAGCTAGAAAAGAACTTGACATTTTCTCAGTTCCAGTCACCTGCCCTGTCAGAATTTTCTTAAGCTCCTCAATCTGCATTTCCATAATTTTTAATTGTATAACAGACGCCTTCCTTATGACAAACCAATAAAATAAAAAAAAGTAAACAGCATAAAACATTCGGACTGATTGAAAAACAGTGTAGAGGTCAGCATAAACATTGTCATATTGTCAACAACTGGCATCATATTTTCAAAATCTGCAGTTTTCTCTATAGTTTTGAAAATAAAATTACCCATAATGCCTTACCACGTTGAGCGTCACCTGTAACCGAACTTTTAAATTATTATTTATCACTTATTTGTTTATTACTAAATTCACTTATAACAAACACCAACAATTTCTTAACTATTAATCCTATAAATTCCTACAACCCCTTTAACCTATCCACTAAACCTATTGATAATTATAACAACTAGTTTCATAACCTTTTAGAATGATACAGTCTCTGGGGCAGGTCCTCAGTCATCAGGAACATAGTCTTTGTTGTAGATTCTTTAACGCACTTAGCAGTCCTTTCTCTGGATCTCTCAGATGTAGGTTCATCAGGGTAAGTTGGTTATTGCAGTCTCACCTTAAATAAGGCTTCATGCTTTCTTCTCTGTGGGAGACCCCAGCCGTCTGCAGGCCAACTTACTTCTTTTGAATCAGGAACTCAGCTGCCCTGCCTCAGTCCTTAAAGCCAGGCACAGTTTCCTTTAGGCCACTGTTCGGACAGATCAAACCCCTCTAGGCAAAAGCTGAGACACAGGGTCCAGTCCTTGGCCTTTTGGTGTCTTGCTCAGGCTTTCTTTGCTCACCGGCTTCTTTCTGCTTCAGGGAGAGAGCTGGCCATCAATGACCAGCCCTTTTTTTAGCAGGACTCTTGGAGCTCTCTAGCATCAGGGGCCTCTTTTCTTTCTGGGCTCCATGCACTGTCCTTAAATAGGAGAAACTCTGTTTCAGCTTAATTTGGGCTCCGCCCACTTAGCAGCTGAAAACAATGTCAGGCCAGATACTTTGTTTCTTCAAGTCTATTGAGTCTTTCCTGTTTTCCTGACTTCAACCTTGTTTTTTCAGTCTATTGAGTCTTTCCTGTTTTTCAGTCTATTGAGTCTTTCCTGTTTTTCAGTCTATTAAGTCTTTCCTGTTTTTGCTGACTTCATGCTGATAATGCTCTTCAGGCCCTGAATTAAGAGACAGTATCAGAAACTCCTAAATATTTCCTAAATCTAATTTATCTAACTCCTACACTTGTCTGTAGCCTTCTGAGTGCTAGTGGGGCCAAAATGATTGTGGTCACAAATTCTTCCACAATGCCAGAGTTATCATGAATATTCTAAGCCTGAGAGAGTGTGAAATAATTTGTGGTGAAGGAATCATTAATGACAATTTTGAGTACTAGTAGTCTAATAGATTGCTAGTAATCTTTGCACATCCCAAGCAGAGGAGGCAGATATAATGACAGGGTTCATTTCTGTCTTTCAAGTGAGTAAAGATACAAGTAAACTCTATGTCACATTCATCACCATTGTCACCCATTTTATTGGCATTACTTGGCTCCTGAAACATGGAGATGCCTTCCCATTGATGACAGATGTCTCACTCTTGGCTGTGTCTTAGACCTTGGTGTGGAGGTGATCCATGTAGATCATGGAATTAAGTAAATGGAATGGAGAATAGCACATGTATCCATTTTTCCAAAGGGAAAGCAGCGCTGGTGACAATATGCTCAATATAGCCAAATCCATCCATATTGATCCCTACTATCATGTCGCATGAGAATATGCATCTTTCTGTTGAATGAAGGAGCAGAGAGCTTAGAACAGAAAATTTATAGACTGTAATTTGCAACTCCTTTTCTAACAAAATAATTTCCTCATAAATTCAATGAGATTAATTTTTATCTTCAGGAAACTAATTATTCACCTATGCAGTTGACTGGCAGCTGCATATGAATCAATGGTTTAGTGGTAGTAAACCAGCTAGTTCCTACATCTTCTACCAATAATAATTATCTGACAATTCTCTTTTCTTAGAAAATGTCCCTTGTCTATGAAGGGCCTCTTCCTTTGTATGGATGATTGTAGCAACAGTTTGAACTATTGGGATCATAATTAATTTCAGTGAAGTTTCCTGTAATATTAATATCAAATTTTTTGATATTGCATTCTCAATATTAGAAAAATAAATTCAAAGACCTCAAGTTAACTTTTTTCCTGAATAGTCACATCTGATTCCTAAAAAACTCATCTCCAAACCAAAAAAAGAACTACATATGTAAAAATGGCACATTTCTTTTTTGTTGCTTTTATTAATTTTTAAACACAACAAAATAAACTATAATAAGATCTAATGAAAGCCATCATATCAAAGTTGGATAAAACAAGCCAACAGAAAAATAAGAGCCCCAAGAGAAGGCATAAGAATCAGAGACCCACTCATTCACACATTCAGGAGTTCCATAAAAGTACGGAACTGAAAGCTATAGTATGTGTGCAAGAGGACATAGTGTAGACCCACGTTGGCCCCATAATTGCCATTTCAATTTCTGTGAGTTCATATGAGCTTTGCTCAGTTATTTTAGAAGGCCTTGTTCTCCTGGTATCCTCTATTCCCTTTGCCTCACCCACTCCTTCTGCCTCCTCTTCTCTGATGTTCCCTGGGTTTTGAGGGGAGGCATCTGATGGAGATATCTTGTTTAAATCTGCATGTTCACAAGTGTCTCTCTCTGCATAATGTCTGGCCAGCTGTGGATATCTGTATTTTTCCCATTTTCTGCAGGAGGAAGCCTCTCTGGTGATGGTTGAGTGAGATACTGATCTATGAGTATAGTGGAATATCATTAGGAGTCATTTTATTGTTACTAGTTTTTTTTATCAGAAGTAATTGGTTTTACCCTAGGTCTCTGGGCTACCTAGTCTCTCGTTCTTGGTCAGAGTCAATCAGTGTCAGGTATGGATTTAATCTCATGGAGTGGGCCTTAAGTCAAATCAGACATTGGTTGGTTATTCCCACAAGCCTTGTGCCACCATTGCTCTAGCCTATTTCGTAGACAGGATAGATTGTAGATCATAGGTTTTGTGGTTGGGTTGGTGTTTACATTTTCTCTTTTGGTAGCCTTCAGAGTACCTTTCCATGTCAAAAATACTTAAACATGGGGATTAAGGTTCTATGAAGGCAGCAGCTCAACTGCTCTATCTTCAGTAAATTGTGTGGCTGTAGTCTTCAGCAATGAGAGTTTGCTCTGACAGTTTGTGGAGAACAAGAGAACAAAAAAGACAAATTTCTAACTCCATGGCATTACACAAAACTGCAATGCTTACAAGCAATTAAAGCTTCATAATATCTTGGTCATTATCTTCATTTGAGTTCCTCATTCCAACATTAACAGTAAGTCATCAGGACGACCAAACAATCTAAGGTGCAGCATCTATGTCAAAAACAACAGTAAGAGAACTAAGAGAAAAGAGATGATACCCCACAATGTGC
>CAJQZJ010000622.1:825974-899175 GCA_907164525.1 Lophiomys imhausi | reverse complement strand
TTAGTAATAAATAAGTGTTAAATAATAACTTAAAAGTTCGGTTACATGGGCTAGTATGGAAAGTGTGAAGAGGGAAAATTCTTAGTGTAATGGCAGAACTGAGTTGGGGTAGAGATTATCCAGTCATTAAGGGCCAACTTTTTCCTTATGTATTCTATGTAGTGCTGTTGATCCAGGGTCTCTTACTTCTTAAAGGACATGTGCACCATAAGGTCCACCATTCTTGTGATGAAGCGAAATTCACTGTGGTACCTAGAAATGAGCTTGACAAAGTGGCCATTGAGGGTAATGTCAGCCTGAACATCAAAGACTGAAGAGTAAGTATCACTATATTAAAGTTACAGGAGACAAACTGACCCAACACACTCTTTAAAGGGATGTTAAATGGCTGTTCCACAATATTATTGATGCTATCATATTTGGTATATTTTCCCTGAATGGTGTATTGGCCAGACATGCCATTGCATTGCTCATTAAGTTCTGGAATGGCTTTGTCCACAACTTTGGCAGCACCAATGGGCATAGGCTTGTCTGTAGCCTTCTGAGTGCTAGTGGTGCCAAAATGATTGTGGTCACAAATTCTTCCACAATGCCAGAGTTATCATGAATATTCTAAGCCTGAGAGAGTGTGAAATAATTTGTGGTGAAGGAATCATTAATGACAATTTTGAGTACTAGTAGTCTAGTAGATTACTAGTAATCTTTGCACATCCCAAACATGAAGGCATTAGCAGAGGAGGCAGAAATAATGACAGGGTTCATTTCTGTCTTTCAAGTGAGTAAAGATACAAGTAAACTCTATGTCACATTCATCACCATTGTCACCCATTTTATTGGCATTACTTGGCTCCTGAAACATGGAGATGCCCTTCCCATTGATGACAAATGTCTCACTCTTGGCTGTGTCTTAGCCCTTGGTGTGGAGGTGATCCATGTAGACCATGGAATTAAGTAAATGGAAGGGAGAATAGCACAGGTATCCATTTTTCCAAAGGGAAAGCAGCGCTGGTGACAATATGCTCAATATAGCCAAATCCATCCATATTGATCCCTACTATCATGTCGCATGAGAATATGCATCTTTCTGTTGAATGAAGGAGCAGAGAGCTTAGAACAGAAATTTTATAGACTGTAATTTGCAACTCCTTTTCTAACAAAATAATTTCCTCATAAATTCAATGAGATTAATTTTTAACTTCAGGAAACTAATTATCCACCTATGCAGTTGACTGGCAGCTGCATATGAATCAATGGTTTAGTGGTAGTAAACCAGCTAGTTCCTACATCTTCTACCAATAATAATTATCTGACAATTCTCTTTTCTTAGAAAATGTCCCTTGTCTATGAAGGGCCTCTTCCTTTGTATGGATGATTATAGCAACAGTTTGAACTATTGGGATCATAATTAAATTCAGTGAAGTTTCCTGTAATATTAATATCAAATTTTTTGGTATTGCATTCTCAATATTAGAAAAATAAATTCAAAGACCTCAAGTTAACTTTCTTCCTGAATAGTCACATCTGATTCCTAAAAAACTCATCTCCAAACCAAAAAAAGAACTACATATGTAAAAATGGCACATTTCTTTTTTGCTGCTTTTATTAATTTTTAAACACAACAAAATAAACTATAATAAGATCTAATGAAAGCCATCATATCAAAGTTGGATAAAACAAGCCAACAGAAAAATAAGAGCCCCAAGAGAAGGCATAAGAATCAGAGACCCACTCATTCACACATTCAGGAGTTCCATAAAAGTACGGAACTGAAAGCTATAGTATGTGTGCAAGAGGACATAGTGTAGACCCACGTTGGCCCCACAATTGCCATTTCAATTTCTGTGAGTTCATATGAGCTTTGCTCAGTTATTTTAGAAGGCCTTGTTCTCCTGGTATCCTCTATTCCCTTTGCCTCACCCACTCCTTCTGCCTCCTCTTCTCTGGTGTTCCCTGGGTTTTGAGGGGAGGCATCTGATGGAGATATCTTGTTTAAAGCTGCATGTTCACAAGTGTCTCTCTCTGCATAATGTCTGGCCAGCTGTGGATATCTGTATTTTTCCCATTTTCTGCAGGAGGAAGCCTCTCTGGTGATGGTTGAGTGAGATACTGATCTATGAGTATAGTGGAATATCATTAGGAGTCATTTTATTGTTACTAGTTTTTTTTTTATCAGAAGTAATTGGTTTTACCCTAGGTCTCTGGGCTACCTAGTCTCTGGTTCTTGGTCAGAGTCAATCAGTGTCAGGTATGGATTTAATCTCATGGAGTGGGCCTTAAGTCAAATCAGACATTGGTTGGTTATTCCCACAAGCCTTGTGCCACCATTGCTCTAGCCTATTTCGTAGACAGGATAGATTGTAGATCATAGGTTTTGTGGTTGGGTTGGTGTTTACATTTTCTCTTTTGGTAGCCTTCAGAGTACCTTTCCATGTCAAAAATACTTAAACATGGGGATTAAGGTTCTATGTAGGCAGCAGCTCAACTGCTCTATCTTCAATAAATTGTGTGGCTGTAGTCTTCAGCAATGAGAGTTTGCTCTGACAGTTTGTGGAGAAAAAGAGAACAAAAAAGACAAATTTCTAACTCCATGGCATTACACAAAACTGCAATGCTTACAAGCAATTAAAGCTTCATAATATCTTGGTCATTATCTTCATTTGAGTTCCTCATTCCAACATTAACAGTAAGTCATCAGGACGACCAAACAATCTAAGGTGCAGCATCTATGTCAAAAATCAACAGTAAGAGAACTAAGAGAAAAGAGATGATACCCCACAATGTGCAAAATTATGTTTCAACAATCATTTAGCAGTATTTTTACTACAATTCTTATCGTCCATTTTCTCCTTCCCCTTCATGCCCTATGAAACCATGAGATCTGAAGGAATTTCATAAATCATATAGTTTAAACTCCTCATAACTCACTTTGACCACAGTGTCTCTGATTAATACTTATATATCTTTCTTAGAAATATTTCAGAGATGGTTATATCACTATTTCAAAAAAAATCCATTCATTGTAGACAAACACATATCATCATTTCTTTTTTTCATTTTAAATACTTTATTTTTTTTCTTCAAGTTATATCTCAGTCACAAACCCCTCCCTATCCCCCCTTCCTATCCCGCCCTTCCACCCTCTTCCCCCCAGAAGTTTCCCCTTTCAGTCCAACAGATGGTTCCTTCTCTTATAACAGTAAGTATTATACAAAACAACAGATATAAATATGCCACATTTATGAGAGTTAAATGGCCCAGTATACCTTCCCAATGTCCAGTTTATATATATTTGGCCCCTGACTTTAACATTCTACTATCTAACCATCTCCATGAGTTTAAAGGTCTATATCTGACTCAACATTCATACTAACTTGCAACACACTTTTAAGAGTATCTTCTTAGATCTATAACACCCTCTTGATTCCTAAACAACTCAAAATTTAACTATGAGACTCTAGCTGTCTATTCTTCAACCACCTCAGAGACCTGAGAGGGATAAGTATATTTGCTTATATAGGAAGTGCAGGGCCTGCAGCTTCCAAAACTAAGAAAGGACATACCAATGACTGCCTGGACAGTTCCCATTTTCTCTCCATACATTCCTGCATCAGTCTTCAGCCTTTGGGTCCTGTTTCTCTGACAGACATTTGTTGTAGAGCAGGGATTATGAAGGACTTACCTACCCTGTCTTGGCAGAGTTAGGCTGTCGACTTCCCTGCTACCAAGTTTTGTCCTTTTTGGACAGCAGTCTGTCTGCAGTTGGTGCAAGGGGTTTTTTCATGCCAAGAGATAGGCTTGCCACTAATTCAACCATCTTACAGTGGAGGTTCTTCGATGCTTATCTTCTACTTGGAGTAGAGTAGGGGGTGCTGTCAGGCGCTGATATGTCTCAATATCAAAAAAAAGAAAATCTTAATTTAAGATAACATCTTTGAATGCCATATTCTGCAGATCTCTTGGGGTTTTTGAAGATGCCCTATCCATCATCATTTCTTATAAGCAGATAGGACTGCGCCTCAGTATAGCTCCTACTTGGAAGTGTGCTGTGCTGTTAGTCTTTAGGTCAACTTGGCACGAACTACAGTTATTTTGGAAGAGGGAACCTCCCTTGACAAAATGTTGCTACCAGATTGGCATACCGGCAAGCTTATGGTACATTTTCTTGAGGGCCCAACTCACCTTGGGTGATGCACACCCCAGGCATGTGGTCCTGGGTACTATAACAAAGCAAGCTGAGTAAGCCATGGGGAACAAGCAAACAAATAGCACTAATTCATGGCCTCTGAATCATCTCCTGCCTCCAGGTTCCTGCCTTGATTGAGTCCCTGCTGTGATGTCCTTCAATGATAGACTGTGATGTGGAAATGTAAGCCACATAAACCCTTTCCTCCACAATTTGCTTTTGGTCCTGACGTTTCATCACAGCAATATGAATTGTAACTCAGACATGGGTTCTTACCTGTCTCTTTAGATAAACATAAGACAAGACTACTCCTACTGCTCTGTGGGGAGCACTTCAAATGAAGACAATCAAAATTCCACCTTCCTGTAGATTTATTATGAATTGCTGTGTAAATATTCATCCCCAAACTGTGGCCTAAGAAACATTTTGTTGTCCATTATTCTTTGTGATATGAATTGAATAGGTCAGCATGACAATTTACAGTTGTCCTATATGATTCTATTGGACCTGAAGTGTTCACTGTATGGAGTCCTTCAAGTGTCTACAGCCTGAGTTCTTGCTGTCTAGTGCCTACCTGCATTATGTCCTTGTAGTTTCTTTCTGTCTTTTAGTCTTCCATTATCCACTTGTCCAGCACTAACTTCATTATATTGTGACAATCTTCCAAAAGGACAAAAGCAGAAACTTCTGGAACATTTAAAGCCTAGGGGTAGAATATCATGTTGTTACTTCTATCACATTCTCTTGGTCAGAGAAAGTCACAAGGTCAGCCAAAACTCAAGACAGGGAAAATAGACTCTGTCTCTTAGAAGAAGAAGGAGTAAAGTCATATGCATATGGCAAGAGAAGATGTGAGATGAAAAGAACTTTTGCAGCTATTTTTGATAGCAGAGCCATCATTTAAGGTTATTTGGATGAAATGGTAGAACAAATTCTTCACCATTCAACTCAATAGCCTCCTGCAGCATTCTAGTTTAGGTACCACATTTTATAAAAAGTCACTAGCAAGCAAAAAATTCATAGAAGTGCAAATGGCCAATAAACACAGGAAAAAATGCTCAATGTCAATAGCTTTGAAAGCTGAAAGGAATGTGGCATTTTCATCACACTGGAAGAGGGTTTAAAAACTGTAAGTCTTTGAATGTAAAAGATATATGATACAAACATTGGAGATTGAAAACCATCCAGAGGCTAGATTTTACCTGAGGTAATTTGAAATTGTGCTGAGCCTCACATTTGAATACCACATGTTAAAAATGCAGAACTTAGTCACCAGAACTAGAAATGGAGCCCTAGAGAATGCCTAAAACATAAATCTCAATTCAACTTTGCTATTTTCTGCTACTTCTGCAAATTGATCTACTTACAAACTAGAAGGAAATATGCCAATGCCAAGGATACTTCAATGGTGGATGAGTTATACTGCCTTTAAGTTTGTGCTTTTCAAATTCTGTTTCTAAATCTTTCACTCTTAAATACCCAGCTTAAGAGAATAACAATGAGGTGGAGATATAATGGACCTATTGCAATATTTCATTTAGGACTTTTTCCCTTCTTCTTAAATAAAACAAGTATATTCACATGAGTATTCTGTCACTGTGGTTCACTAGAGTGTGCCCTTCTCCCTGCTATTCAGATATCCACCTATCTTCATTACATCTCTCGAGTTTGCCAAAAATGTCACCTTCTTAATAAAATCATCCATGACTATCTTACTTATGAAGCTGCTGTTTCCTCCAACCAAACATTTCATGGCTTCTTTATAGTTCATATAACTTATGTGTTTGAGCCTTATCTTCTCAGACCACCCCCATATAATTGAACTTCGAATGAGTTACATGTAATTTAACCAAAAGGAGGTCGCATTACCCATAGCCTAGAAGAGGCCAAGCAGTGAATACTTAACAAATGTTTGTTATACAAGTAGCTGGCCTTTAAAAAGGGGATTCAGAAAAGAGCAGAAAGAGTGTGGGTACAGGATACTTGCATTTCACATTTCTTTTCATTCAGTATCCATCCACATCAGCTTTCTCAGCAGTCAGTCTAGGAAGCTACTCTTTATTAAATCTTGTCTATGAAACATGCAGACCTTTTACACAGAAGCTATTCTAGTATCCTATCCTCTTACACATTGTGATTCTATAGTTATTTCTTTTTATTAAATTTTGAGTTCAAATGCCTGAACTTCTCTGGCAAGTGTTAGTCATACTTCAAGCTAATCAAAAAATTTTTTTCTCTCGTCCCAGCTGCTTCTCTTATCACTCTTTTTTTAAAATATTTATTTTTATTACTTCAGGTTACATCTCCATCACAATGACCTCTTTCCACTCCTCCCAGTCCCGTCCTCCCACCCTCTACTCCCTATCCCTTCCATTCCACTCCTCTAGAGTGGAGTGTTCCTACCTAACAGTCCCCCACCACAGTTCAGCAGTCATATGAGGACCAAGATCCTCCTCATACACGGGGATTACAAGGCAGCACCACTAGGGCAAAGTGTCTAATTGACAGGAAAAAAAAGTCTATGTTCATGTTCCCTTTGGTGCATTGGCTTTCTCATCACTCTTACCTGTATATTTAAAGTGTGTTTTAAACATCTTTACTGAGTTTCTATGGAGAAAATCCTAGTGAACTTCTGGGAAGTACTGAATAAGTTGTGGCTTGTAACAGTTAGTGTATTGATATATAACTTCTTTTATGTGTTATTTCCAATTTACAGGTACAAAACCAGGGGCTATGATGAGTGAGAAATTGTTCAAGGATCTCTCCTTCTAAAGGGGAGATCCAGGATACTGACCACTAAATCCAAATATAGCTATGACTTAAAAATATCTGTAGCTGCCAAGAACCTTTAAATCCCATAGCTATGATACTGATTCCATCTTAACTGAAGTTATACAAACTCCACTGATGAGCAATGCTTCTAGGTCAGTAGCTGATTCTCATTGTGCATCAGGATTACCTGGGAAAATTAAAAATGCACACAGAGATGCTAAGTTTCCACATCTTCTCCCAGAATTTCTGATTTAACTCTTCTGAATTAAGGCTTAAACAACGTATTTTATAAAAAGCTCCCTGGGTTATTCTAATGTACAGCTAAGGCTGAGATACATTGCAAATAAACAGAGTAGAGGGAATGCAAAATTGCCATCATTCAATTATTTATAAATGAGAATCACTACATTTGCAGAATCTCCCAGCTGCTTTTAAAGACCCAGGCATAGTTCTTATATGGATCTGGAACCCAAACAAAAGCCCTTTCTTTTCCTTCCTCCCTTGACGCTACTATAGGAGTTTTAAAAATCTTCTTATTTTTCTCATCTCTGCTCCTACATAACTTTTCTACCCAGGGCAACCTTAAGCATTCAGCAGGAAATACTATCCTGTTGTGGTGAGTTTGAGCCAATTCTCTTCATGCCCATTGCATCTTTCTTTGGGTGAGCCCTTAAAACATTTGGGTATTTCCAAGATATATATCATACTTTTATATACAAATTATGCAGAGAAAAAAATATTTATCCAATGGGTAGTAAGGAACCAGATCTAGTTTTTCATTGTCCTTGTACCTTTATTTTACTTCTCAACAAAAAGATGCTTTATTTATCATATGCATTAATTTACTTTAAAAGTTTTATTCATTCTTTGATAATTTTATATATTGTATTTTGATCATATTAACCCCATCCTACAACCCCTAACCCAGAGCTACTCTCTACTCTATACTCACCGAACTCTATATTTTCATTTCTTAAAATCTATCATGTCGGATTTTTTTTCTCTGTGATGCCTATATATGTTTGGGAGTGTGATCATCCACTGGAGTGTGATCAACCTACCAGGGGACTATATATCATAAAGAAACCTAACTCTCCATCTCCCAGCATCTTTCAATTACCAATAGCTTTTTAGATATGGGTAAGACTTAGTGCCTACCTCCTCTCTCCATGCTGGGATTTGTACATCTTGACCTTGTACCAGTCTTATCCATGCTATACAACTATTGTAAGTTCATATGTGCATTTAACTGCCTTGCTGTGCCAGAAAATATGGATTGGTTTTAGTTCTCTAACACCTCTGGTAGAGAATCGTATAGTCTTTCTGTCCATTCTTCCATGATGATCCCTGAGCCTTGGAAGGAGAGGTTGTGATATAGATGTTCCATTTAGGGCTGAATACACCACAGTCTCTTATTCTATGCACCCTGACCAGCTCTGGGTCTCTGTGTTAATCATAGTCGACTTCAGAAAGGAATCTCTCTAATCAATGTGTTTAAGGATAAGTCATTAGGGGGTTAGTTTAATACTATGTCCATTTAGTAGAGTAATTAGTAGAAATAGGTTCTCTCCTAGGGCCTATGACTGATTGAGTTACAGATTCTTGGCCCATATAAATGGCATTTGAACTGAAACAGACTTTACATTTGAGAGTCACTCTTATCTTTTATTCAGTTCCCTAGGTCATACTGCCTCTCACTCCATTTTGCATGATGACTCTCATGGCATCTATTCACTCATAGTTGGATTTTAGCCATATAGTACAGGATAACTATGCTACAATGAATACACCAAAGGGAACATGAACATAGACTTTTTTCCTGTCAATGAGACACTTTGCCCTAGTGGTGCTGCCTTGTAGGTCCCCAGTGTATGAGGAGGCTCCTGGCCTTCATATGACTGCTGAACTGGGGTGGCATACTGCTATGTGCGGGCACTCCACTCCAGAGGAGTGTGATGGAAAGGATGGGGGTAGAGGGTGGGAGGACGGGACTGGGAGGGATAGAAAGAGGACACTGTGATGGAGATGTAACCTGAAGTAATAAATAAATAATTTTTTAAAAAACAATCTGAAAGAGCAGTGTAGAGTTAAATTTAAGGGAACATTTAACTGACCCAGCTGTTAAATAGTAATGCAAGGCATCATTTACAATTCCATATTACTGAGAGTACATTTCCTAGGGGAGTTTGTATTTGGGATTATTTCCCTTTTTGTTTTCTTCCCTTTATTTGTACTCTTATGAAGAATCAAATCCCAGCCGGATGATTGTTAAATGGTCAATCTAAATTCACCATAAACATATTCACATTTAATGTTAGTGGCCCCCACCTTTGTGGAGTGAGTAAATAAAGGCCTTTAGTAAATATAAAGAAAATACACTGAACATCAATCAAAATACTCCAAATAGTATCATGCCTTTAATTCCATTTTTCCTCTTGAGGATATCAAACTCTAATACTTTGTAATATAGAGAATTAAGCATGCATGTTTTGCATTGTGGGGATTGTAGAATTCAAATTGTGCCTTACTTTACTCATCTGATCAGTACAAAGAAAGTTAGCACAAGTACAGTCTGATAAAGAGGAAAAGTTTAAATGCTTTTTTTTCCCTTAGGCATTGCCATTGAAAACACAAAAAGTACTTCTCCGTTGGTGGTCAAACACAATATTTATTGGATTGTTTGTTCAAGAAATGTTTCTCAGATTATTTTCTCTTTTTTTTTTAAATATCTTCATCTTTGCCACTATCCATCATGCAAACAAAGTGGCCTTTAACAGATCACTTAATCTCTCTGAGCCCAGTTTCCTAATTTTTGCCCTTAAGAAGAAGAGCAGTTGAAAGGTTTTACATAAGAAATTGTAGTTATATCTCCTAATAAGACACCTAGCAAATAGGGAGTGTCATACTATGTCAGGTGCAATGAGATATCAAACAACAGGATTGAGAATGGAGAGAAGAAACTACATTTGAAAATACCTATACATTTAAAGGGGAAAGGGAAAATACCAGCTTATTCAATGACTCAATTGATCAGTGAGAAGGTTCAGGGAGAAGGCTAAAGCTTTGGGCTTCAGTGAACCCCACATCAGTGATACATCCTAAGAACAAATCATAATACTAATCAGAATATGAATGGTCACATTTGTACCACTTTGGCCTTCCTTCAAGCCTTTGCAAATATTTTATTTTGTTTTACTATGACTTTATTTCCCATAATGTCTTAAGACAACCTTTACTGAAAGAAACCCAATTAATATTAGCACTCTAAGAGGATTGATTTTACCTCTGACATTCCTTCAGTTAGTCATTACTTCAGATCAAGGCAAAGATTATAATAAAGCATCAAGCTAGTTCCTTTGGGATCCCCAAGTTCCTAGGTTATCATTATATTTTTACAACTATTCAAATATTTTACAGAATTTTTTACCACATTGTGGTTTGTAAAGGAATAAAAAGGAAAGGGACACATTAAATTATTATACCTGGAATACTATGTCATTGTCTTTTAAATGCACAAATATGCACTAATTAACATTATGTCTAAGATCCATTGTTTGGGGGGCAGTATGGAGGATTGAAACTAAGGTCTGACCCATTATAGAGAACTACTCTAACACTAAGACACACCTCTAAAACCTCAAAGATGGATTACAAATAGGTTTAAAAAAACAAGGTAGATAACAATGCAATCCTATTCATGTTTCTCAAAAAGGAGATTCATTTACATATAAATGTGTATATGCGCAAAATTTCTTAGAAGGATTCAGAAAAATTACTAACAAGTTTATAATTTTCAAGTGTAAGACAGGAGCTAAAGGGAAAACATTGGCTACTTTTGTAGTTTTCATTTTAAAAGTCCTATTCTGCTTCAAACAACTACTGTGTAAATATATTAGATTTTTTTTTCTTAAAAGGAATCAGCTTTTAAAAGTCCCTATGAGTCTGTGGAGTCCTGTAGGCTGAAAACAATCCATTAAATCCAACAGCTTAAATTAAAGAGACAAATGTGTTTTTTGCCCAGTTCCATAACTATGTTTGTATTCCCTGTGCTACTAGGTAGTTGTTTCCCTCCAGAGGAACTTACTTGATTGTGAATTAAAGATAAATGAACAATATTCTTATCTGTGTTGGTACAAAGCACCGGAATTGAATGCCTTTTGGCAAAGGCAGCCTCAAAGATTATTTTTCTTTTGTGACATCTGATGGGCACATGACAGCAACTAAACAATGCTAATAGTAACAAAGTCAGCTAATTGTTGGGTATGGCCAATAAGGATCTAGATGCTTTGTAATGCATCATTTCATCTAACCCCACCATATTGTTACAAGATGGGTATAATTCATGGCATTTTACAAAGGAAGCCATGATTACCTTCCTATCTGAAGAATTTCTTCATCTAACTTCTCAAATGTTTGAACGTACAATTACTAAAACACTATTTAGAAATCATGCTTAATTTTTATCACAGCTTTGAGAACGTGACATGTCCCTAAGGCCCCAAGACTGTGTGATATACCAAAATGTTCATGATTTCCTTCCTCCAAAAAAATTCACTTGTAGGGCTCTGGAAGTCAAATATGGCATTTAGCTGGATCAGCAAAACCTTCTTGGTCTTATATCCTTTCTCTCTAAAATAGGAACAATCTCTGATCTGCTTCAGAGATTGTTGAAATAATTAAATAATGCAATTATGCAAAATATGTAAGTCTGTAAATAGAGTGGTAGAAAAAAGAACATACTTAGCTTTTCTTCACACATAATAAGATTTCGATTTTTTTTTTTTTTTTTGACTTTCAAGACCAGATTTTTCCATGTGACAGTCCTGGCTGTCCTGGAATTCTCTTTGTGGACCAGACTGGCCTTGAACTCATAAAGATCCACCTGTGCTGGGATTAAAGGTGTGCACCATCACACCCAGCACATAATAAGATTTACACTCAATAACATTAAACATTATATTGGAATCACTTCAGAAAGTCAAATATTTTTGGTGCTAAAGGGGATCCTGAAAACCATATATATAACTTTGAAGATGAAAATGCTTAAGTGAAAAAAAAGACAACATATCGTATTTGATATCACACAAAGTCAGTCCTCAAAACCAAGTTTCAAACACTTTTCCCTTTCTTGGTCATGTTCCCTTGTATCTTCATCTCTACCTTCAAAATCCTTACTCTGACACATTATTCTAGGAAGTCATAAATGATTCTTTGGTCTCTGGTTTCTTCATTTATTATATAAGCATCGAAGAAGACCTTGCTGAATTTGTGTGTAACAGATTTGGGTCTCAAAGCCAGGTCTTCAGCTCTCACAATTCTTCACCATTCCCAGTATTCATTGTTTCCAGAATATCATGAGTTCTTATCTATAGCTAAATAAGTCAGGGAATGATACATGTGGTAGTTGAAACTGCCTTCCAAAGAAGAATAATAATCTCTAATAACTCCAAAAGTCCTTTGGAATCCTACCAGAGAATTATCCACTGTAGATAACATGTTGGATCTCATGATTCTCAATCAATATACAAGTGTCCCTGAAAAGTGCAACAACAATGACCACTTCCAGCCAATAACTTTTAAACATACAAAATTGGAAAATAGGTACTGGCTTAAAAGTCACATTCCAGATGTATGAGTTTGGGAAAGCTTTGGTTTCTCACACCCATGAAACAGTGGTAAATATTCTCGACAGAGTTGGGCAAGGAAAGTTAAATGGGGTCAGACGTGTATGGTAGTTTAGCCAATGGTGTTCTGTTGCCATTGCTATAATTACTTATGTTCTACTTAAAGTTGTTTTGTAATCATATAGCAGAGTGCACAGAAGGCCCTACAGTAATAAATTTGAATAGGCTATCAGATATTCCACAACAATAGGCACAGATTTGACTCAAGATTCTGTTGAAACACAACTTTTTAAATAGACTTTAAACACATTCATCTCACAGATACAAAACACATGCCAAAGATATGTTTTAACTCACTAAGTCTTGAGGGAACAAGTAAAGTGTCACAACCTATTCAAAGAAATATTTGAAGGCCTATACTCCCTACACTTACATAGGCAGATAAAGAATGCTGAACTGAAATTACAAATAGATTTAAAAAAAGACTCAAAACTCAATTGCATTCTACAAGACACCATCAATTTCCATTTCTATAGGCAAAAATAATTTGCATTATTATCAGCTTCCAGCAAATTACTGCATGGTAAAAAATGCTCAAAGACAAGGGATGACACAGGTAGCAGTGGAAGGTATGCTGAAGAAGACAATCAGGATTTTTGTTGTTACTGTTGTTCATCTTGTTTTGCTGTATATTTGAAATATTGACAATTTTTACTCTTCAGTTCTACAAAGTTTTCGGGGCCAACAGTTACTCCTTACAGTTGGGATACCGGGAAAAGAGGGCAGAAGATGGGAGGAGGCATAAGGAAAGACAATGGAGCTAGACTTTCCCTTCTTGTGAAACCTAAGATGAACCTGTAAAAGAATATACTATCCCTGCTAGAAGTCCATTTGCTTTGCCCTTAATAAAAGGTAAGCAGTGTGTGGCAGACACAGTTAATTATCCCTTGGTATTTGTTCTTCTCTTCTTTCTTGGTAACATAATCCCCCAGTTTTAGCTAGCCTCAGCTTCACTTATAACTAGATACAATCATGTGACTGTCTTCTGGCCAATGGGATACTCACTGAAGAGTCTGAACAACTTCCAACAAAGAGCCTTACAGGGAAACGACATGTCCTTTTTGACCCATCTATCTTTATTTACTATTTATTATTTGCCAGCTAAAGGTGGATAAAGTGACTGAAACTTGAGTGACCATCCTTGCGGAAATCATCTGTTGAGTGACACTGAGCAGCAAAAGAGCTGGAGCCTTCTACATAGGCAAAACTGACCTTTCCCTCTTGTGTCTTTTCTTCTAGCCTTTTCCTGCTCTGTTATTTTGAGGGTTCTGTCCAATATAGCTAAATGCAATCTTACCTACTAAAAGGAGAAACCCTGAGGAAAGTTTGAGTTGTTTTCCCAGAGAGTCTCAATTTCAATTTACAGTAGTTCTTCTGAAGACTACATTTCTGTTTACAGCTGACCACTGAATATGAGTCTCTATTACTACCCTCTGCCCACTCAAAGGTACACACTTTCTTGGAAACAGGATTATCTTTGCCTGTGTCCCATATAAGTCATTTGAAGACTCCCCTTGAAATCACAATTATTAACTGGAGTTGGGACTTCTAGTGTAGGTTGGAAGTGTAGACTGCCACATGGCCCAAGCTTGCGCACAAACCTCAGTTCTCAAACCCTTAGCTCAGGAAGCATAGCTGGGTTTTGCATAGTAAGGTAGCCTGAAGCAAAATCAGCCATAAGAAGGTGACCAAGAAGAAGCCCCCCACATGCTGGGAGGAAAAAAAATTCTGATGCTTTTTATTTCTTATGATCTGCAGCTTGGTTTTTGTTTTGTCTGAATATTCCAAACCACATGCAATCTAAAAGCCAGTGGTGTATGGATTTGAAACTCCTTCTTTCTTGCAGCAGCTGCAAGTTTACTTTGGGGATTATATTTTCCTGGAGCTAATAATAGAGTTGGTTGGAATTCGTAAACACATGTTCACTAATTGCAGGCAAAGCAATCTGAAGAAGCCATAGTGGGATTCAAATTTTGTTTCAGATAATAAAAAGATGAATAATTTACTCACTGATAAATTGACCAAACTTATAATTTTCAGACTTTGTTAGTCATTCATACACACACACACACACACACACACACACACACACACACACACACATACACACACACACAGTGTGGGGGAGGGAGGGGGGAAAGAGATTGCTATAGAGTGTAGGCTGGCATCAAATTCATGACCTGCCTGCCTCAATGACATAAGGGCTGGGATATAGATATATGTGTATATTCACCACTGAGCCTGATTCATGAATTCTCTCTCTCTCTCTCTCTCTCTCTGTGTGTGTGTGTGTGTGTTGTGTGTTGTGTGTGTGAGTGGGAGTGTGTATGAGTATGTGTGTGTGTGTGTGCTTAAAGGTATGAGGAGGAATGATGTGGCTATATTCTTATATGTGAATATTAGCTACTATATTTTCCTCATATATATTTAGCATGATGATCAAAATTTCATCCACTTCTTTAAATATGCTTTGAAATGTTCATTCATTTCCTTTTAATATATGAAAAATTATTGTTTTATATATCAAGGTCCATTAAAATTCATATATTTAGAAACATTTTTAAAAAAATCATTCCCAAGTAGTAAGATTATTTGACACAAAGAAGCCAATCCCACCTGCAGATACTGCAGCCCCTGAAATCACATTTGCACTTGATGCATGCTGGAAGGCTCAAGTTGCATCCACTCCTTTCTGCACAGATAGGAGTGAAACCAATCATTATTCGCATTACTGCTTTCTATTCCTTCCTGGAAGCAAAACAGAAAAAAATTCATTGTTGTTATCTGTGTGCCTTCATTTTCACTCTGAAAAACTACATGGAGAGACGAATAGGCAGAGCACAGTGGAATTTGCTGGCAGTGAAAGTACTCTGTCTGACATTATAGTGGTGCCTACATGCCTTTGTAAGTTTGGCCAAAACCACAGGATGTACAATACTAAGAGCAAACTCTAATGTAAACTATGGACTCTGAGTGATTATGATGTGTCGATATTGATTGTTTGGTTGTAATAAATGCACCACTGTGGGGACAGGGAGATCTTGACAATGAAAGAGGTTATGCAGGGGCTGGAGATACAATAATATGGAAAATCCCAGGATCATCTTTTAAAATTTGCCAAAAATCTAAATCTGATCTAAAAATAAAAGTCTGTAAATAAAAGGAATAAGGCCTATTTAAGAATTTAAAAATATCATTCAGCCTTTGTTTCTAATATTCCCAGAGACAGTCAAGAGGCTGGACATAGCAGGCCTGATGGGTAGCCCTGTTTCCAGGGGTGGCTGACCCAGAGTTCCCAGCCAGTCCTTTACTAGAAAGATACAAACTCCTTCCTTCTAAGTTCTTTGCAGGCCCCTGGAGTCAATCTTGTGAAATAACAAGTTTCAACTTTTAACCTTTCCGAAGCTCTGGGTGATTGTTTCCCTTCACTTTCCTTAAAAGGTTATTTTTTAAATTGTATTTATATTTTCCTTCTTGAATTGTATCTTTTTGGGTCAGAAAGAACAGTACCTGATCAGTGGTTTCACTTTCCATAGTTTCAGTTCCATGGTAAACCACAGCCTAAAAAGTATTAATGTCAGAAATAATTTGTTGTAAGTGACTTTTGCTATAGCATATTGTTGTAATTGTTCTGTTTCACTATCATTAATCTTTTATTGTGGCCAATTTATATCACCATCTTTTTGTTGATGTTATTGTTTTTGACACAACATCTCAGGATGTTGCCCAATGAATCTTGAACTCAAGGACAAAAGCAATTCTCCAACTTCAGTATCTCAAGTAATTGGACAATATACACATAACAGTGTGTTCAACACTGTGCCTGATTTATAAATTTGACTTTTCATATATATATATATGTATATATATATGAATATATATATATATATATATTAATGCCTTACTTGTAGCATAAGTGACTCCTAAATTCCCAGTGTTGACTTGCTTCCCAGTTCATGACGCTACTGGAAGCTCATAATGTCTTTTGGTATTAGGGCCTAATGGAAGAAAAGTTAGAACATTAGGAGCATACCTTTGAAGGTGATATTTTGAATCTACTTCCCCTCCTTCCTACAAAACATGAGATAATCAATCCTCTGCCATATGTTCCTACCATTGTCCCAAAGAAACAAGACCAAGTGATCAGGAACTCAACTTTCTGAAACCATATACAAATTATCCTTTCATCCCACACACTGACTTATTTTGTGTATTTTGTACAGCAACAGTAAGTTCACTAATGCCGCTAGTATTATCTGTGATTTCAGATATCTTGGAAAACCATGGAAGGCAAGTGAGAAGGGGATAACTGTATGGTTTTGCATTTACCAGTACTAAGCTCCTATTTCATTAGTAGTAGTAGTAAGTCTTAAATTGGTAGTCCTCTAGATGTGTAGCAGGAATGAAAATTTCCAGGCTCCACCCATGACCGCAAGAGTCTAGAGGAATGTGGGGGAAAGGATAGCAAGCCTTCCAGGTGATTCTGAATGAAGTATAGCCCAGTTTTTAAACATTGCCGTAAAACTAAGGTTATTATTACTATCACAACAGCATATTCTCATGCCAACTCCTCAGGCCCAGATTGTATTTACCATGTCTGAGGGGGCAGCCAGAATTTGTAGTCCTAAAAATATTTCAAGTAGTTTTTAGGTATAAACATAAATTGGTATATAATCACCAGATGCAGCTAGCTTTATATCTAGATAACTACTTATTTCTACCATATTTTACTGCAAAGAAAGAATTTGGGGAAGGAGAGCTATGCAATGAGAGAGCAGAATGAGTGACAGAATCCAAGAGTTTGACTCTACCTCTAGTCATAATTACCAATGAATTTTAGACATGTATTTTGAAATCTCAGAACCAAGAAATAATGCCATATGTAACTATACATCGAGGCCATTTATGCTCAAATTATAATTTCCCCCTAACATACTTTGTTCTTTATATATAGTCTTTATTTAGAAGAATAGGAAATCTAGGAAAGGAGACATCTGTAATCAGGTACTTTATACTGACTGCCTCATTTAATCATCACAATGACACCAGGGAAATATTAATATGTCCTGACTCAGAAAAAAACAAACAAATAACAAATAACACCACCAAAAAGAAACCTGAGGTCCTAGGTGCTGTTTCTTCTAACACTGGTGCCATATCTTCTCTATTCTGGCATCCAATTTTATTTTGTGGCTGTTCATGTCAGTTCCAAGTAATAATGCATGTTCCATACCAAAAATAATCTGCCTCTATTTCTAGATCATAGCAAACTTCACTGTGCAAAATTATTATTATAACAATTGAAAATATAAAGCCTGAAACAAAAGGGGAGATGTGAAAGGCATATGAATTAATTGAGCACTGAAAAGATTTAAGTTTGTGGGTAATTTTAATAAGAGTTTTTGAAGTCTTTGAAGAATAATTCTCACTTATAAAATGGAAAACAGAGTCAAAGGCTCTCTAACTTCACTGAGAACCAAAAAGGAAGCATATGCCTGATCATATCCTGTGAGGATCTTAGGTTCCAAATATGCCCTGTGACATCCAGTTTGAGCTGCCTTGTCTTGTGGAGGTAGGGGTCAAATCTCAAAGAGAAAAGCCAAAGTATTCTTTAAAAATATCTATTTGAAATAGTGTGCAGCATAACATCTGAGACACACTTGTGTGTTCATAATATGCATGCTGAATAAATAAATACAGTTGCATTTGTGATCAACTCTTAAAAAGGGACAGGATTCATCTAAGATATCTTTGACAAGATAAAGTTGACAAATAAACTGAAAATAGATAGTGGTCTCTGTATCCACAATGGCTGGGATATAGGCTTCCACAGTAGTAGGACATGAAATTTACCTACTTGTACATCAGTGTCAAAATTAGAACTATACCCTCTCCCCATCCTGAATTATCTTCTTGCCAGTGACCTAAGTGACAAATCATACTTTTGTCTTCTCTAGAAGTTTATAAGACCAAGTGTTACTTAACAACAGGGATACATGCTAAGAAATGTGTTTATAGGTGTTGGAACATCACTGTGTACTTAACACAGATCAAGATGGCCAAGTTGTCACTAAATGATGTGATCTTATGGTGCTATCATTCTTTTTTGCAGTCAATCAAACATCATTATACAGCACATGACTGTACTTTCAACATAGACTTCATTATTTCCATTTTCATAAACCGCTGTTTGTCCTCATCCCTGGAAACATTTAAGCTTTGAAATAGATCAAGAGAACTCTCAAAACCCTAAACACCCTTATAATCCAACCCTTTAGGATTTGTTTTCTTACGAAAGTGATATGTTTGTCTTTTAAAAGGGGCTTTCACAGCATCTCCATTTACCCTCCACCCCTTCCCACAGACATATCATGATATACAATCCCCAGGACTACCCAGAAGGAAATTGTAAAGTTTACAGGATACATATAATAATTTCTATAGCCTATCCTTAGTAGAATATTTCCCAAGTGAAGCAGAGAATTACTAACAGATGACTTTTTTTTTTTCTGGAGCTGGATAATCTCACCCTGAAAGCCCAGAGAGTAAACACAAAACATATGTGTGGCAGATGCTCACATTTAAAGATCCAAAAAAAAAAAAAAAAGGCAGCACGCACATTCTTTGGCAACTTAGCGGGCCAGGCATGTCCACAGACTCAATGCAGATGAGTATCAGCATTCTTTGAGGACATAACTTCAGCCATATCTACATGTTGTCCATGGTTTTACTGATGAAGGGCTGTGAGCCACACGAATGCTCATTACCTAGCTTCTAGGTAATAAATGCAGATTCACCCTCAAACTTTCAAAATCCAAATGCTTATGGGTAGGGTCTTAAACAAGCATTTCTAGCAAGTACCCGGATGATTATTCCCTTGGCACACCAAGGGTGAGAATTGCTGATGGCAGAACTTCTATTCCAGCTGACCAGGAGAGTTCCATCACCATGGCAACATGCTTTACAGCCATTTGGAAGCAACTCACTCTAAAGTCACAGTAGATGGGAAGCATGCTACTGCTGGGAGTGATTAAGAAATGGTCCAGTCACGGTTTGGGAAGATTCAATCAGCACCAAACTAGTTTGCAGACTCCAGAGAACAAAAGTTCTTTCCGAAGATGAGAACAATACAGAAAACAGGGTTTTTATCATTGCATTTAAATCTGATGGTCATCTGGAATATATTTTTTAAAATGAATAGGAAACTTGGAACATTAGCTCTACTAATATCCGGAGAAGTGCTGTAAGGGAGTAAAAAGTAGAAAAGGAAGGCTAAAATTAAAACTACTTTCAAAAGGCTAAATTGTGGCCCTTTTCTACTATGTTTGGAAGCTTTGCCAGAACCCAATCTATTTTTAAAGGTTCTGGAAATCCACTCTGGGTGATTGTCAGAGGATGTGACCACAAATGATGTCCGTGTTTTATCAGGTCCCAAATAATATATGTGTGGATCTGGGCAACAGTAAAGGAAACTTTTATCATGAAAGAGCAAATGTAATGTTGGCATGTGTGAACTAACAGTTTAACATCCATATTAGTCCCAGATGTTTTTCCAAGGGGACTGAATTTTATATAAAACCTGAGACATGGTATGTTTTTTATTCCCTCACCATACCCGTAATACAGAAAATATGTACCATTTAAGTAACAACACACATGGGTTAATTGCTATTTTAAAATGATCTATGATAGGTCAAGTCTCCCTTCAACACATTTGGGCCTACATTGTTTCTAGTAAGTTCATGTCTTTTCATGAAAAAATTATAATGAATGGGAGAAATATAGAATAAAGGTGTCTCATTGAGGTATTCCAAAAGGAGATGAAAATGAGAAAGTTTGAATCACTGAGCAGCAGCTTTTAAAACAAGAATGAGCCTTTGGGTTCTGAAATGCCCCCACAAGCTAACTAGGCAAAAGAAAGAAGTATAGCAGTCCATTTATCCTTACTATAACCAAATACCTGCTATTGGGCAATGTTATAAAGAACAGAAGTTTGTTTTGGCTCACACTTCTGGTCCAAGGTTGAAGGGCTGAATCTGATGATGGTCTTCTTACTGCCAAAATCCCAAGTTAGTGTGAGACATTGTACAGCAGGAGATAGGGGGCTAACTCTATGTGACTCTTATACTTCCCTGCCTCTTATAAAGCCACTAGAATATCACAAGAACTCCACCTGATGACCTTACATAATTGTCTTTCAAGGTGTCCACCTCTCAATGCCAAAGGCTGACTAAAACTACTCCCTTATCATATCTTCCCTAGTTAGGGCTGCTATTCCTATTATTATTAGACACCATAACCAAAAGCAAGTTGGGGAGGAAAGGGTTTACTTGATTTACATTTCCATATCCTATTCCATCATTGAGGGAAGTCAGGACAGGAATGTAGAGAACTGCGACGTGCCGCACCTTAAAGATGGTGCTGGTCTCCGCACTGTAGAGAGCTGCGACGTGCCGCGCCTTAAAGATGGCGCTGGTCTCCGCCTTCCACCAGCCCGACGGTGAGCGCTCTCGATGATAAACAAGTCCGTATTTGGCTAAGACCGCTGATCTGGCTTGCTTCCGCATACGTGGGCCTCTAAGATAGCACCACTTGGCTTTACTTGATTGGCTGTTCATTTAGTATTTAGCCTGTGGGTTGGGTCTGCCCGGCCCTTTTCGGAAGACTGTTTTCAAGGGACCTGAATAAACTGCAGGAGAAGAGCTTTTGTGAGTTGCGTCATTTCTTGCTGGTCGAGAGGGACACGACACAGGAACTCACATAGGGCAGGAACCTGGAGGCAGGAGCTGAAACAGAGGCCATGGAGGGGTGCTGCTTACTGGTTTGCTCCTAATGGCTTGCTAAATCTGCTATACAATCAGGATCACCAGCCCAGGAATGGCTCCACCCACAATGGGCTGGGCTTCCCCGCATCAATCACTAAAAGGACATCCCCTACAGTCTTGTGTATAGCTCTTATGGAGAACAATACACTAGAATGAGAATTAGATTTCAATGCATAAATTACAGAGGAAACACCCACAAACCATATCCACACCATAGCAAAAAGCTATGAAGGATTATTATAGTCTTGTAGAAGAAACTTTCAGATATCATGGCCTTTCCTAGTATTCCTAATTAGTATGTGCTTAAGACTATAAGACAAAACCCATGGCTTCATTTCCAACCTTCTTTTTGCTATTTTCTAAACACCTGACAAACCAGCCTCTCTAACTCCCCCAAACTCATGATGTTTATTGTCACTAGAGAACCTCCCTGAGTTTCTTTCTCCTCACCTCATATCATTCTTTGAGTGATTCAAGTCTCACTCTGTGTGAGAGAGCTTTCTGTCATTGCCACAAAACACCCGAGACAATCAACTTCTAAACAGGATAGGTGTGTTTTGGCTCATGGTTTTAGAGTTTCATTCAATAGTTATGCAGTTCTAGAATCTTAGGCATAGTATATCATGGCAGGTGCACATGACAAAAGAGTATTCATCCCAAGGCAGCCAGGAAACAAGAGGAAATAGTGTAAAGAACCAGGATTCCAATTCTTTAATGGTATACCACCAGGACCCTTACTTTCTCCAACAAGGCCCATACACTAAAGATTCCAGAACCTTCGAATACTACAAACTGGTAATGAAGCCTTTTGTTGATGGTCCTTTAAGAGGCATTTCAAATCCAACTCTATCCCCTTCTTCTGTCTTCCACCTGCTAGGTTCACTACCCTCTCTGGCTCTAATCCTTCTAGGAAATTACTATCACTCTCTGGTATGGGTTGTGGGTTAAATTGTGTTTCTTTCTACTCACTTCTAACCCACCCACAGACTCATATGTTAAATTTAAACTGGTATCACTGAGTTTTACCTTTTTAAAAACATTTTTAAGAAAAAGAATGGTTGCAGATGTAATAAATTAAGATAAGGTCATTTGTCTTGGCCCCATTCCAGTATGACTGATGTACTCATAAAACAGGAGTTACATGAAGAAATAGAGTCAGACCTAAGACAAGGGAAATTTGAAAAAATAGGAAGATGACATCCATTTATAAGCCATATAGAGAGGCCTAGAACTGATATTTTCCTTACAGCTCTGAGAAGGAAATAGTCCAGACACCTTGATCTTATATTTCTAGTTTCTAGACCTGGGAGACAATGTACCTCTGGTTTTAGTATTGTTCTTGCTGTTGTTATTTATTTAAGTTTTTGTATATGGGTGTTTTGCCCTCATGTATGTCTCTACATCTCATGTGTGCCTAGTGCCGACAGAAGCTAGACTAAGATGTTGGATCTCCTAAAACTGGGGTTACAGACAGTTGTGAGCATCCATGTGTGTCTTGGGAATCAGATAGGGGTCCTCTGTAAGAGCAGACAGCACTCTTAACTGCTGACCCATCTTTCCAGCCCTATGCCTTCATTGTTTAAATCACTCAGTCTGTGGTCATTTATTGCAACAGCCCCCAGAAAATGAGTATGATAACTCTAATTTAGGATTTGACACACTTACAACCAGAGCCATATTTCACTATGTGACTGACTCTATATACTTTTGTCTTTATGAGCCCCAGCCTCTGTACAAATACATTATTTAAAATATATTTTTGGATTGTATTAAATCTTCAGGAGGTCAAAGGTCACATATGACATTATTTTCATTCCCAATCAATAGTATATTTTCCAAGAAATAACTGTCAGTTAACTGATCTACTCTAACCCCTTCTTTCTGGGAAGTACTTAGGCATCTAAAACATCTAGAGTATTTCATAGTGCTTGACTCTTCCTTTTAAAACTCCAGGGACAATGGCTCTGCTTCAATATGTATCAGAGTTTATGTCTGAAATCATCTTCTCAAGATCATCAACATGTCTTTCCATTCAATATCATCTACAAATATTCCTGATTATAAATGTCCCCTACTCTATGCAATCTTGTCATCTCCCTGTGTAACCTTGGGCAGTCATGTAATTGCTCTAGGCTTTGATTTCCAAATATGTAAAATGGGAAAACAGTTCTATATGCTCACTTAAGAACCTTTTCAATTAAGTAGTTCAGTGTAGACTAAAATATGGCTCAAAAGACGGTTAAGGGTGTGTAGCTGGGAAAGTCATATAAGCCTAATAAACAGTAGCCTTTTTGACTTCCATACCTTCACAAAGTAACTTCTGTTAGTCTTTCCCTTCCATTTAGATGCTTAGTGCAGAAACTAAAGGTACTTTATAAAGGAATTTCCCATGGGACCCAGGAGGTTAAGTTGTGCCAGATATTGCTGTCACCCCCACAAATTATTCAGTTATTACCACAATACTCTTGCTCTTCCAACAACTGGGAGAAATTTATCACCATAACTTTCCAGAAGCATTGAAGATTTTTTTTTGATTTTTGCTTTGCTTTTTGTGTCAGCACTGGAACAGACAGAATGTACACTGAATCTTCACAAGAGCTCATTTTGAAAAATGAAACTGTGTTACCAGAGAGATGGATAACATAGCATGATATATCCATCCTGTGAAATGCTATGGGTACATGATATACAGCCATACTATGAACAGCTAAAATAATTATATAAATTGATATGATATATACTTATTTCAAACATCCATTTTTTCAAATAAGAAGGACTCATAGTTATTTATATACATACTATTATACAGACATTCATCGTTGTTTTTCTTCTGTGGGAAATCAGTTCAGAAATGCCTATGGGTACAAAATCTATGGATATTCAAATTTCTTACACAAAATGGTATGCTATTCCTATGTAAAGACTCATAGATATTTCTGGGACAAGGATTCCAACACAAGCATTTTATTTGGGAAGGGACACATTAATGCAGAATGGAAGAGATGATAGAGAAGTCAATCAAAAATATGTTTTTTTTTTTCAAATAAGTTACCACTGTGAACAGTTGGTACTTAATCCCTCTGGAGACCTCTGGACTCATGGTAGAACTTAGAGTTTTACTAACTTAAAAGTGAAAGAGATGTGGTAATAAACATAAGTACTTGTCAGTTACTGGTCATGAACTGGTCTAGAACTAGAAGCACCTTAAATCCTTAGCACTGCCACCTTATCATATGCAAACAGAACATGTTCCCATCATTGGAGAAAGTTCTAAATAGAGAGTCATATTTGTTGGAAGTTAGACATCATACCAGTATATACAGAACCAATAAAAGCCAAGGGCATTTACTAAGGTATACCTGCAAGCACATAGAAAAGTTGGAAGATGTATAGTATAGACTATTTACAGAAGCTGCTTGTCCAGTAATTCTTCATGACAACTTATGGCCACTGTGGTAGTTTCAATGAAGTTCCCATAGGCTCATATATTTGAATATTTGACCCCCATTGGTAGAACTGTTCAGGAAATATTAGGAGGTGTGGGCTTATTGGAGGATGAGTGTTGCTGGGGGCAGACTTTGAGCTTTCAAAAGCTCAAATCATACCCGGTTAGCTTGGTCTCTGCCCTGTGTTTATGGATCAAGATATAATCTCTCAGCTACTGCCCCAGTGTCATGCCTGCTTGTTTATTCCCATATTCTCTGCCATGATGGCCATTGATTCTAAACCTGAAACGTTTTTTTCTTTAAGTTGCCTTGGTTGTAGTGTCTCATTACAGTAATAGAAAAACAATTAAGACAGCCACCTTCCTCCACATTATCTTTCATGACTGCAGACAGCAGAACTTCAATGCTCTGCTCAAGAAGATAAAACTCATGGTCATCTTCTTGAATGCTATCATAGCATGTTCTTCTCTGCATATATGCTTCACAATGGTGGATAGCTATCATGATATCTTTAAAGGAACCGTAATGAATAACTTGATCAATGAAATAAAGCCTTTCTTGTACCCTCTAAGAATCTAAATCCAACACAGCATTCACATTTATTTTTTAGTCAATAACACTTACGTCAATCAAAACTTTAAGATTCCATGCTCCTCTGTTTCATCCTACAATAAGCCTCCACCACTATATATCATTTTATATAACAAGCCTCAATAAATTGGCACATTATATCATAGCCATCTGGAAATCACTGAATCAACATTCACCTAAAATGAGTCTCTGACTCCTACTCTGCCCTCTGCCCAGGATTTCAGATCAGTCAGTCATGTTTCCTAGACCTAAAGGGTGTCCCTGCCATAATTCACCTTATTCACCAGAATACATATGGGGATAAGGGGAGCTAGCCTGGTTTTAACCAAATAAGCAGAAAGAAAAATTATCTGATCCTCCTATTCTCTATACATGCTTTTTAAAAGTCTGAACAAAAGCGATGCAAATACAAGGTCTCTAGAGAGAGGTTTTATATGTTATGGTTTTGTTTGAGTATTCATTCATTCATTCATCCAACCATTTATTAGGTGTTTGCAATGAGTCAGGCACTATGCTGAGCATTTTCCAGACACTTGGTATATAAAGGCATAGGTCAAACTTGGGGGTAATTTAAAGGAAGCACTTTCCAGATTGACTTCTCTATCAACCTTATGTATTTGCAATCCCTCAGTCTTGTTAATTTCCTTCTGACTTAGCCTGGATCTGTGTGTGACAGACAAAACCTAGTCCTTACTTACATATCCTAAAATTCAGATCCTGGCTGGTAGGGTGTTCTCTGTAGCTGGAACCCTTGGCCTTGTGCTTGTTGCCTGCACAAGCTTACATTAAAACTCAGCTCACCTCAGCCTCACCACTCCCTCGCTGTCACTGACAGGACTGAGTTTAATCTTAATGTTACTAAAGCTCCTACCCTGATGGTTCCTTATCTTCTAAAATGCAAATTAAAAAATGTTTTCACAGATGAAAGAACAGTCCTGCACAGGCCAATGGTGGAGCTGCTTCTAGAGCAGACACTTCTTTTATGGAGAAACAGAGTCTACAGAAAGAATAAGTAAACACAGACTGAAACCTAGGGCCCCAAGTTAAAGCATCATGTCCCCCAATATGTAATTTATTATAGAAGATGTACTAAAGATGCCTAGCTGAACCACAAAAGACTTTATCTCCTCTGGTTTTGTAACAATATGATTCAAATAATATCTCTGAGTGTGAAAAGATCCACTAATCCATACAGCCTGCATATCATGTTTTGTAGTCAAACACATATTTGGGGTTTAGGACAAAGCAGTGCAAACAAATTCCTCACCCTAAGAGACAGATTCTTTCAATAGAATTGCTTCTTAAACAGGAGATTGGGACCAAAGAATAAAATTCAATGTAATTTTCTACTCTTTGTAAAGAAACATTGAATTTGACATCTTTTATGCAGTGGAAATCTGGAAACTAATTGACGTACATTATTGACTCTTCATCTGATGCCACACTCACAGCTACACTTTGAATTGCACCTCGCCTAAGAAGGTTGCAAACAGATAATGAAAAACTAATTGCCCCCATTAAAGGGTAACATTAGAAGATAGTGCCCTCCATAGAGCATGGTATCAGAGTAGTAGGTGAATGAGATTAATCACTGTGGAGTGAACATGAGGTCCCCCAACTGACTGTGAAACACAGACGGTGTTTGAATTTCAGCGGTGAACATTGAGACTGGTCACCACGCGAAACAGCGCACACAGGCCCCAGGAACACCACCCTAGGATCAGATAGCTCTGTCACCCATCTGGAGAGGAGCACCCCACTGGCCAGAGCATATCCAGCCCAGGGCTCCAGCAACAAATCAGCGATCTCGCCTGTCTTCCTAAGATACATCCTGCACACGGACCTGTACACCCAACCAGGAAAAATATCCAGACCACAAGAACAAAGGTAAGTAAGATTTTCTTTCCAGGGTTCCCAACATTGTGGCACAGTGTGCACATTATCTGAGTGGTAGAGGCCAAACACAGCCACAGCAAAGCAATCAGGAGCTGAGACTGACTGCAAACTGAGCGTGACAGTGTGCTCCCCACAAACTTTGGGGCAAGTCACTTACCCTAGCACCTGAGCTTTTGAGGCAGTCAGCAACAGGCACTCTGACGCTGGCAACTGTATTGGGTGGAGCTCCCTGCCTGAACACTCAGCCTAGCTGCTGAACTAAAACAACTGTGTCAGTGAGGGAAGAACACAGGCCCAACCACAGCTAGATCTGCCTTCCTGAGGAGGCCCGCCAGCTCTCAGGTCCTCACAGGATAGCCCCCTTATCCTGTGTATATAGGTCCAATTGGGTCACAACCAATTGAGGAGAGAGGCAGTCACTCTCCAAGAACCAGTCTATTACAGGAACCTACCCATCATCTGGAGGTGGAAATCAGGATCTCAGGATCACTCTGCCCCCCAGAACAGGGGAATTTCCTGACTACCAAGGCCAACTGAAATCAGAAACAACTAGACAACACGAGGGTCAACCAGATGACTAAAGGCCAGCTCAAGAACACTATAAAAAAACTATATGATGTCCCCAGAACCTAGCTATAATGCTACAAAAAAATTCTGGAAATCCTAATACAACTGAAAGAAAGGAAAATGACCCTAATCCTACATTTATATTAATAATAGAAGGCTTAAGGGAGGAAATAAAATACCTCAGAGAGCAACAACAAAATACTGCAAAAGAGAGGATAGAAATGAATAAAGCTCTTAAAGGAACGGAAGACCTGAAAAGGGAAGTTGAAGCAATAAAAAAAAGCACAAGCTGAGACATTCATGGAACTGGAAAACCTTAGGAAAAGAATAGGAACTACAGACACAACCATCACCAACAGAATACAAGAGATGGAAGAACAAATCTCAGGCACAGGGGATAAAATTGAAGAAATTGATACATCTATCAAAGAAAATGTAAAATCCAAACAGGTCCTGATACAAAACCTTCAGGAAATCAAGGACACTATGAAAAGATGAAATCTCAGAATAATAGGAATAGAAGAAAGAGAAGATTCTCACCTTCATGGACCAGAAAATATCTTTAACAAAATCATTGAAGAGAATTTCCCAAACCTAAAGAAAGAGATGCCTATAACTGTACAAGAATCTTATAGAACTCCAAATAGATTCGGCCAGAAAAGAAAATCCTCCTGCCACATAATAATCAAAACACTAAAGGTACAGAACAAAGAAAGAATATTAAAACCTGCTAGGGAAAAGGGCCAAGAAACTTACAATGGCAAACCTATCAGAATCAAACCTGACTTTTCATCAGAGACACTAAAACCAAGAAAGGCCTGGAGAAACATCTTGCAGACCCTAAAAAACCACAAATGCCAGGCCAGACTACTATTTCCAGGAAAATTGTCAATCAACATAGGTGGAGAAAACAAGATATTCCATGACAAAACTCAATTCAAACAATATCTATGCACAAATACAGCTCTACAGAACATGTTAGAAGGAAAACTCCAACCCAAACTACACACGAGAAAACACAGGAAGCAAATAACCTGATGGCAACAAAACCAAAAGAAGAGAAGCTCACTCAAACACTATTTCCACCAACATCAAGATGGCAGGAAGTAACAATCACTGGTCATTACTATCGCTCAACATCAATGGACTCAATTCCCTAATAAAAAGACATAGGCTAGCAGAATAGATATGAAAACAGAATCCTGCATTCTGCTGCTTACAAGAAACACACCTCAGCAAAAAAGATAGGCATTATCTCCAAGTAAAGGGCTGGAAAAGGATATCCCAAGCAAATGGACCCAAGAAGCAAGCTGGAGTAGCCATTCTAGTTTCCAATAAATTAGACTTTCAACCAATGTTAATCAAAAGAGATGGGGAAGGACACTTCATACTCATCAAAGGAAAAATCCACCAAAATGACATCTCAATAGTGTTCATATTTGCCCCATGTGTAAGGGCACCCACATTTGTTAAAGAAACACTACTAAAGCTCCAATCCCACATTGATCCCCCCCCCCACACACACACACAAAGTAGTGCCCCAAGTTAGGATTAGGGCAGGGCTCTGGTCTTATCTTTCCAGGAGATTTAAAGCATCCATCTAAGGAATCCAGGGACAACTGGACAACTGAAAGCTCAGAAAAAAAACAGACACCAAAGAAGACAAGTAGCCCAGTTGATCCAGCCTCACAGACTTCCTCAATAGCTTTTTCCTCAAAAAATCTACAACCAGAATAATTCAAAATGGATAATTAATGGTTCAGCCCCATGGGCTGTTCCAGCCAGGACTTCAGTTAAGCCCTGAAGTTCAGCCTCTGATTTCAAACTTCTTCGGGCATTTAAATGGCTGAGCACAAAAGGACTGAACATCAAATGTTACTATTAACTTGCTTAACCATTTTTCCATTCTTATTTGGGCTCCCAAACAGATTTCCTACATCCCAAATCAGCAGGAAGTAATTTTAAGAGAGCGACATCCCATTCCCAGAAGGTGGGATGGGTAATTTTATTTTATTTTATTTTATTTCCCCCTTTGGTCATTTCATGGTCTATAGATATTTGTTGTTAGGGGGATTGGTTACAAGTTGTTAAATGGTCTTGTTAAATAGGTTTTGGAAGTTAGACCCAGGGATTTCTCTCTTTTTCTTTTCTCTACCCTTCTTTCTCTCCTATGTAGGAGTGAACAGACATGAGAAAAAGTGGGACATAGACATAACATAGGAAAGATGAAGAAAAAAATGACAGATTATTGAATATACCCTTATACTTTTGTATATTGATACAAAATTAATATTATATTTGGCTACATCGGTATTGAACTTTGTACATTGATACAAAATTAAGGTAAACTCTTTTTAAGGTATTGTACCTATGCAATGCTTAAAAATGTAAGGTGAAGTTTTGGCCTTTTGATAGCAACTGTCACATACTCTTTAGGAAAATTAAGAAATGCAAACTAATAGTCATTCAAACATGTCATTTTGTTAGGTACTAGTGTAGTGTATCACAGATGTTTTCTAAGTTAATCAGAAATCAAATTGCTAAGAGACGAACAATATTTGCTTATCCAAATATGCAGAGGTTGATAGGTGGTCTTCAAAAACCTCAAGAGATCTGTAGAATATGGCATTCAAAAGAGTTCTCTTACTTTAAGATTTTTTGATATTGAGACATGTCAGCTCCTGACATCACCCTCTATTCCACTCCAAGTAGATGATGAGCATTGAAGAATCTCCATTTGGAGATGGCTGCATTGGTGGTAAGCTTGACACTGGACAAAGGAAAGCCCTTGCTTCAACTGTAGACAGAATGCTGTCCAAAAAGGACAAAACTCAGAAGCAAGTAAGTCGACAGCCTAGCTGTGCCAAGACAGGGTAGGCAAGTCCTTCGTAATTCCTGCTTTACAGTTAATGTCTGTCAGAGATACTGGGCCAAAAGGCTGAAGACAGATGCTCCAATGTATTGAGAGAAATTGGGGATTGTCCAGGCAGCCAGTTATCTGTCATTTCTTAGTTTTGGAAGCTGCTTGCTGTGCATGTCCTGTTTATTCAGGTATATTTATCCTTCTCAGGTTTCTGATGTGGTTGAAGACTAGATAGTTATAGTCTCACAGTTAAATTTTAAGTTGTTTAGGAATTAAAAGGATGTTCTAGGTCTAAGAAGATGTTTTCAAGTTCGTAATTCAAGTTAGGATGGAAACTGAGTTAGGTGTAGAACTTTAAACTCAACCAGATAGATAGATAATAGAATATTAATATCAGTTGCCAAATAAGTACAGACTGGACATTGGGAATGTACGTTATACCCTATAATTTTCATAGTTGTGGCCTAATTGTTCTTTTTGTTTTGTATTGTATTTACTCTTATAAGAAAAGAGTCGGTTATTGGACTAAAAGGGGGAGATGTTTGGGAGAAAAAAAGATACCTTTAAATTTAAAAATAAGAACAACAACAAAAGTATATAGGAGGGTGAGGGGAGAAGAGGGTAGGAGAGGGTACTGGGAGGGGGAGGAAGGAGGGGACTTTGAGATGTAACTTGGAGAAATAAATAAAAGTTAAAAAAATAAAATAAAAAGGGAAACATCAAACTGGAGGCCAATTTTAATTACTGTGACTGTGGATTAAATAAGTGAAAGCAGGCAGTACTCTCCAAGACCCTCCAATTCTCAACACATTGCTTACCATAAGGATGGAAAAATACCTTCAAGATTCTGTTTTCCCCTGTATTATTGTTCTAAAAGAGCCCTAGGTGAAGTTTTCATAGAGTGAATAGATTTACAAAGGTAAGTAGGCTCTAAAAACCCATATTACTAACTAATAAAAGGAAATCATTTCCCAAAAGTAAAAATTGCATGTAACCTTCCCAATGTCCAGTTCATACATATTTGGCCACTGACTTTAACCTTCTACTATCTAACCATCTCCATGAGTTTAAAGTTCTATATCTGACTCAGCTTTCATACTAACTTGCATCACTATTAAAACCATCTTCTTAGATCCAGAACGCCCTCTTGATTCCTAAACAACTCAAAATTTATACTGGGCCATTTAACTCTCATAAATGTGGCATATTTAATTCTGCTGTTTTGTATAGAATTTACTGTTATAAGGGAAAGAACCATTTGTTGGATTGAAAAGGGAAGCTGTTGGGGGGGAAGAGGGTGGAAGGGTGGGACAGGAAGGGGGAATAGGGAAGGGTTTGTGACTGAGATGTAACTTGAAGAAAAAAAAGTACTTATATAAAAAAATTGCATGTAACTTCGAAACCCTGTATCCATTGGGCTATCAGAGATATTACCCTATTCCTGTTTTCTGAAAGATGTATGAATTCCCCTGGGGATGTGAGACAACTCTTAAAGATCAAGGAAGATCATATGGTTTCAATCTACATTCACTGTCTCTGCTTGGAGTGAAGATCAGCTTTGCCTATACCCTACTTCCTTTGCATCCCTCCTTATCAATGTCCTCTGAGACTTTTCCATCTCCCCCTCACTGTGAAAGCCAGGTTCATATGCCTCTACTACCCACGAAGCCCAATATTATCACTACTTTTCCAGTCTTGGAGATGCTCCCTTCTTTTCTCCCTGTTCATGGAACATTTGTTTCTGAAAAATATAGCTCTCTGAGTAGAACAAAAGATGACTCAATTTGCTAAACACAAGTGCAGCAGAATACTAGCAGTAAATATCTTGGTGAGTAATGGGAGTTCACTCTGAGTGATGAGAATTAACTGTGAAATGCTATCAATTCAGTAATGTTTCTGAACTATTTAATAATAAATTGTAAAGAAAATACAACTCTCTCCCCAACCTGTAACACTATGTGGGAGCTTTGAAACACGAAGTGAAAGGAAGCTGAACACAATGGGGTGCTTAGCCCTATGACAAAAAATCTCACCCAATACAGGAGAAATGAGCTGCTTGCAAACATCCTTAGAATCCAAGAGGTAAAAATATCATGAGAACAAAGCACAATTTCGGATTTCAATGAATCTTCCTATCACACATGCCAAATGACAGAGAACCAGGTGTGTCCACACCCATTCTTCATTACCACCCCTATCTGCAATCTGGTTGCCTAGATACCAGAGCCAACTTGATTTCACTCTGATGTGTTTAGGAATAAATGCAGCAACTCTCTTCACTTTTACATCTCACATTCAGAACACAAAGAATGAATTCTTGGCTTCTGGACACATACAGTGAAGGTATCCCAAAATGTTGATGGTCAAGAAGTCAAAGAAACTACCATGCTGGATCTTAAGTTCTGAAAATAACCTGTGGATTGGCTATTAGGGATATACTGAAATGATCTTGCCATTGCTCTGAATGCTGGGAAATGCTGAGTGCTAGTAGTCTTCCTTACTTCTGCTTTAATCATCAGTGACAAATTCAAAACTCTGAACAGTCAAAGCACAGGTAAATGTTAAAAGGTTCTTTATTTACATAGATAAAGTCAACTTTTCATCTGACCATTGCCACATAGTGTAACAATGATTACATTTTGTTAAAAATCAAGTTTGGAAGATATTTTTAATTTCCTGATAGTTAAACATTTCATAGCATGTGGAAAATACATACTAAGTTGCCCACTAGACACCTCCATGTGCAATAGTTTCTATGTTGTTTGGTTATTAATAGTAATATTATATTGCATCATTTATAACATACAATATTGTATAAAATATTTATTTATAATTATAACTATTTGTAATTATCAATAATAATATATAATATTAATATTGTGTTATTTGAGTGTCCCCAAAGGCCCACTGTAACCTAAGGCTTGATCAGCAGGGTGACACAATTGGAAAGTGGTGGGATATTTAGAAGGAGACCCTTAGGTATTAGAAGTCTATCCTCATCTACAATCATCTTCTCTTCATGACTATGTAAAGCCTTTTGGTACTATACACACTCCTACAATGAAGTGCCTCCAACCACTGGCCTCCATAGAACCAAGATGATACAGGCACCATGCTCTTGAAATCTCAAAACAATGAGCTACATAAGCTTTTTTCTCTTTATAAATTGGTTGTTTCTTTTTAGGACTGTGAAGCTGATTAAGGCACAATGAAAACAGTAGTCTTTAGTGCAGCTAAAGATGAAATATATTAAGATATTCATGAGACTACCAGAGAGACAAGAAACACCTGAAGAGATGAATTTTTACTTTGGATCCTTAACTGAATAAGTGATCTTCAAACATTGAATTGTGATTAGTATGTTTCTCCATAGACAACTGTTAGGAGATTTTCTGTAATGATGCATCAGGGATTAGTTCATTTATCTAAGAGTGGATAGCAATTTTCCTAATGTTGAAAGGCTCAGTGGCTAATAAGACCAAAGAAGACTATAGTTAGACTAGCAATAATGATATAATTGTGGTGTACGAAAATGTTCTCAAGTTGTATAGATATTATAGCAGGCATTATCATCATTATCACTGTCATCATCAAATCCTGGTTTGTAACATTCCTACAACTCCAATTGAGTGAATTTGCATACAAACCCTCACCACAGTTTGCTCCCTTATGCAGACAGACAACATACTTTTCTACTTATCCCTTAACACTCCTGTTCTCTACCATACTTTGGTATAGGACACCTTTACTTCCACCATTGTTTCTTGAGTGAGCCAAACTTTTCAAGTCAAAGAAATGAATTTGATTAAGAGGAGAACAAATAATGGATAAACCATAGAAGCTTCTTGGTACAGAACTGCCACCATAAGTTTTTCATTATGATGAAATAAATATTGGAAAGAAGTGGAATATTTAAGTTACTCCTGAAAGAGGATGAAATCACCAACTTTTAACTCTGAAGGCAACCAAATGGTCAACAAGTATATGAGAAATGTTTGACATTACTAATTGTCAGAGAAATGCAAACTAAAAATGCAGTGAGGGGAGGTGGAGAGATGGCTCAGTGTTTAGGAATGTGTACTGCTCAGCATTCCATACCCAGTGTCTGAATGCAGCAGTTCACAACCACCTGTAACTCCAGCTCCAGGAAGAATGACACCAGCTTCTGGATTCAGTAGGCATTTGTCCACAGGTGTGTGCACACCTACACATGATGAAAAAAGTCAGTCTTCAAAACGACAATGAGGGAACTGAAGAAATGGTTCAGCAATTAAGAGCACTGGCTGCTCTTCCAGTGGACTTGGGTCCAATTCCCAGCACCCACACAGTGGCTCACAACCACCTGTAACTCAGTTCCAAGGGATCTGATGCACTCTTCCAGCTTCCTCAAGCACTAGTCATGCACATGGTGCATAGACTTCCATGAAAGCAAAACACCCATACACATAAAATAAAATAATGTTTAAACAGAAAATGAGATATCACCTCACACCTGTGGAAATCGCTATCTCTGAAATACTAAAAGTAGCAAGGATATAGGAAAACCTGTTGTACTATTGGTGGGAATATAAATTAGCACAGCTGTTATGAAGAACAGTATGGCTATTCCTCAAAAAAAAGAGAGAAAGAAAGAAAGGAGAGAAAATGAGAACAACCACATGCCTCAGCTATTCTGCTTATGAGTGTTTCCCAAAATGTAAATGAAATCAGTTGTGTGAAAGAGATGTCTGAACTCCTGGGTTTGTAGCACCATTACTCACAATAGTCAATTGTGGTAATGATCTAAATTCCACCAGCAGATGAATTTTTTAAATTGTAACACACACACACACACACACACACACACACACACACACACACAGGAAACAACAGAAACATAAAAGGAAGGAATGCTGTAAGTTGCAGGAACTTGGGTGAACCTGGAGCACATTGTGCTAAGCACAATAAGCCAGTCACAGAGGTAATCATAGTGAGATTCTATATGAGCTTACTTGGAGAAATATAAAATGGGATAAAAGTGACTAGAGGGTGACATGAAGGAGGAGGAGGGACTAAGAAATGTTTTTCAAGGGATACAGTGTTTCAGTGAGATACATAGAATTTTTTTCTGATCCAGTCTATAGAATGATGACCACAGCTAACAATAATGTGCATTTGCAAATTGCTAAAAGCATACAGTTTCAATGATCTTCCTACAAAAATTAAATGTGATGTTAATCAGCTTGATTCAATAATTTTATAATATATGTCTATGCTTCTGTGTATGTAACATTTTATATATATATATTTCACATTGTACCCTTTAAATATACTCAGCTATTGTCTATAAGTTAAAAATAAAATAGAAAAACAATCATAATAAATATGCATATATAGCAATTTTCCTGAGTAATGTGGAGAGGCTGACTGTTTATAAGACCAAAGAAGACTATAGTTAGGGCAGTAATAATGATAAAATTGTAGTGTACAGAAAATGTACTCAACTTGTACAGATACTACAACAGGTAGACTATAACATCATCATTATCACCATCATTAAATCCTATCTTGAAACACACATATAAACATCCCATTTATATAAGCTTGCATGAATATAGGCCTTGATTATCAATGTTCCTATTTCCCACCTTCCTCCCTCCAAACAGGCTTGCTTAGAAGACCTAGAACACACAAAAAGTTTTTGGTTTAAGAGACTTAGGCTAATTCACTTGCAGTCTTTAGATCAAAAGAACTTTGATAGTGATATATAGTAGGTAATTCTATGGATGAGAAGTGAAACCTTGCAGATCAGTAGTTACATATGAGCTGTGGAATGAAACAGGTTTGACTCCTATCTCTCTGTATGAAAATTCGTAGGCAAGACATTATTTTTCTTTAAAGCATGTGAGGATAATTAGAATAGCTTCCAGGTGTAGTAGAAGTGTGTTTTGTACAAAGAATCTTGTCTGGTCATGTATAAAGCCTAGAGACACCAAGCATCCCAAGATGCACATGAAAACTGCCTTCCTGTCTATCATTCACTTGTGCTTACTCCCGTCCACAGGGAACTCTGTAAGCTGAAACAGAACACAAAGCAGAAGATAAAAATTCCTTCACAGGTCACTGAGCATATTAGAAAGAATAATTTGTAATTATAAGCAAATATTGTCATCGTAAGAATAGTTTTTTAATTAGCAGATCAAACCCTGGATACAGATTGCAATAAGGAACAAAACACAACAAAAACCACTTTGACATCCACTACAAGATTTCACCTTTTCACATATGAATTCCCCAATTCCTCATGAACGAAATACTATATTCTTCAAAGCAAAGCAACAGCAATCAAACTGCTTGCCTCTGCTATTTTTTTTGTTTTGTTTTTGTTTTTTTGGTTTTTCGAGACAGGGTTTCTCTGTGTAATAGTCCTGGCTGTCCTGGACTCGCTTTGTAGACCAGGCTGGCCTCGAACTCACAGAGATCCGCCTGCCTCTGCCTCCCAAGTGCTGGGATTAAAGGCGTGAGCCACCACACCCGGCGCTTGCCTCTGCTTTAGGTACTGTTAACAAAGTCACTATGAATGCAGCTGTCCTCAGTGTAGGTCAGCACATTCCCCAGGGAATAAACCAGGACACATTCAGCTACAAGCTACATTCCCACCACCTACTTACTGAGCATTCAAAGCATTGGGGGAAAGAATAAATGAATGAATTAAGTGTACTTCACTACCACTGACTGTTTTCATTAAAAAGTACACTCAGTACATTATCAGCCAATGAACAATCCAGAACTCTGAAGGCGTATAATAGCTTGCCAAAATTAATAAATATCACAAGACAAATTACGATAGCAAAAACTGTTGGGGCCAAACTCAAACCTAGAGTCCCTGCTCAGCGCTGGGGTCCACCAGATAAATCACGGGTTTCCTGGTGCCAGTGACCATGCCCATGTCTTTCCTGGTACTGTTCAACTCTTTAACCAGGACTCACAGTGAGTGACAAAGCTGAGCCTCTCACTTTCACTCTACATCCCTTGTTCCTCTTTCTGTTATTGGTGAAGTATTGAATGGTAACCCATTCCAGCTGGCACACCAGTGTGGCTCTGCTATGCCCCAGGCCCTCAATGTGGAAAGCACAACCACTTGGCAAGATGAGAAAAAAGAAATCTGCCAGGAGATAAGGAAAAATCCTGTGTAAATATCTAATCTGGCCCATCAGGCCATAAAGCTGAAGATCCCCCGCCTGACATCACCACTGTGATTTTTACATAAATGACATTCAGGCTGGCTACAAAGCCCCATGTGAGTCTCAACAGTAAAGGGCCTCTGGGTAATTCACCAGCTGGCTAGCTTATTTTAGCACAGTTAGTAAAACACTGCATTAACATTTAGCTTTTGTGTGTAGAACAAGCTGTGCAGTAAATTTTTTTAAATGTTACCGAAATATATTACCTGCAAAGTATGGACTAAGCTGAGGCAGCAACAGGAAAAACCTCTGTTCTCAGAAAGCCCAGCTTCTAAAACAAACTTAGTACACCTTTAGAGAATGCACAACGGAGAAAGTTCTTAACACATGATGTGCATTCATGACTAGGATGAAGGGATCTCTACCTATTCGTGGGGTACACACTCATTTGACACTTTGCTCTATAAGTGTTGTGTTCTTACTGCCTATCAATCCATTCATTAGGAATCTAGTAGTTTGAGGAGCATCAAGACCAGCTTTTTCTATATTGTGGAATGGGGAGGCTGGCATCGGAGTATGCCCTTAGACTCTGATGCCTAATCTGCTGCCATCAGCCCCATCTGAGTCTTCAGTGTACATCTCTGATTCCCTGGAGTGTGGGGAACTTCTTTTTACAAAAACTTGCAACTTGTACCCTAGGAGCTTTCAGGGACTGAAACTAAGTGTTTCCTCTGAGCCTTGGCCAAGTAGAAGTGTGGGCCAGTTAGTATTTCCAGAGGCAGACTGGAAATTTGGAGACTGGAAATGGGAGGCAATTATTGCCCCACAAGTAGGGTTACAACTAAGGTATAATGTCTCATAGTTTCTTTTACCCACTTTGGTAACTGACAGGACTATAGAATGGTTACATATACCCCTCAACCCAAGTTGACATTGTGTCCTTGTAAGAGGAAAACTTGTTAAGTCAAGAATTCATTCAACACATTTCACCTACCCAGCATCCCAGCTGGCTGCTAGTGCACTGTGGAGTATCAGTTATTTCCCTTCCACAGAGGTGGAACTGACTGGGAATGCTGGCCCACTTCCACGACCCAGCATAACCAAGCAAAATTAGACCACAGAGCATTAGCCTAGGAGATTGAAGGCCCAAATTCGAACTGTGGTTCTGTTGACTATCATTTTGCACCATCACAAAAACATGAGCTGGAGAGGTGGCTCGGTAATTAAGAGCATTTGTTATTCTTGCAGAGTATCAGAATTCTGTCCCAGCTACCACATCAGTTGGCAAAACTGCGTGTAACTCCAGCTTTAGGGAATCCAACTCCTTCTTTGGCCCTCTATGGCCATTCACATACACATGGCATACATTCATCACATGTAAACCAAAAAATAGAAATCAATTTTTATTAAAAAAAAAACCCACATGTAAATTAAACTATGGTAAGTAGGACCCATTTGTATTGTCTGCTATCTCATTGTCAGCTCCCTACCAGTGAGTTCCAATAGGCCACTTGATCTCCATCTACATCACTGAGAATTAGTTTTCTAACAAAGCAGTCTAAAACATATCCCTCTCTTTCTCTTCAAATGTGAATGTGACTCTCCCCCTTCAACACAAGTCATTTTGCAATTCCTACTAGGTCCCAATTGTCCTGATAATTCCTCAGGCCCCCCATTAAACAAAGACTAATTGTTTATGTAGTTAATTAAACCATATGTCTCTTTTCATTACAGTCCCAAACTGATCCTGTTAGTGTGTAACCGATGCAAAGGGTCAAAAACAAACAACAAAAGTAAATCCTTCTCCCAGGAAGTCAGCAGCAGCTGAAGAAACACAAGGCACTCCACACACATTGCTAATCCTAAACTTGATGAGGCCTGGCTTCTGACCCCAGGGAATTCATGTTGCAAAGGTCCTTATTTGTTTGAATTTTAATCAAAGTGACCCTGAAATGTATGGCCTTGTTACATTTTTCTTCTACTATAACAAAATACCTGAAACTAACTCATTTTTTAAAAAAAAATATTTATTTTTACTTTATACTTCTGGATTTTGAGAAGCCTAAGAACACAAAGCTAGCATCAACGTCATCTCTGATGAGTAAGTGCTTCATGCTGCCTCAACTAGTGACAGAAATCTGAAGGACAAAAACATGAAACTAGATTTGTTTTATAATAATCCATTCTTGGAGTAAGAGTCAAAACCACAACATGATATTTGGTGAAGCCGAGTGGCTTTCAAATCACAGTGCGTAGGAAGGCAGAATGTGACAAGACACAAAGAAAACAGAGGAAGATCACAGCCCTGGGGACCCCTCCCAGAACCACACTGCAATCTTACAGGTCAGAGAGCTCCACCTGGAGCAGTGACCATGACAGAAAATAATAGGACTACTTTGGCCCTATGACCACAGGCAGGAATAGGGAAGGTGGCAATGTTGACAAATGTCAAGCAAGACCAGGCAAAGATCAGAAAGGTAGAAAGTGCAAAGGGGCCTTGTTTATCAAGAGATACAGCCTCCAGAGATGACAGAAATATCTTCACAAATAAATACAAGGAAAGGAAAGCTGGAAATATTTGCACACTCTTAATTCTGCTCAGGCAAATTATGTAGCTAGTAGTAGGCAACAACAAAGTCTCTACCCTAGCCTGACTTCTCTCCCATATCCACTCTATACCTGGAGTCTTTCCTGAACACAGGCTGGCATATATTCAGGAAATACGAAGTCATTTTAAGGTAAACCTGATGAGAAGGTAGATATTTGCATGCATGCAAAACCCAGGAGAAATGCTTTCTGATTATTCTCAGTGTCTTTAATTATTTGGGTTCACAGTTCCTTCCATTTACATGGTTACAGTAAGGAAGTAACTGTACACAAACAACTCTGCCAAGAGACATACACTAGAGAGTGAAGGGTGACCACACTGTCCAAGCTTCCCACCCATATGTGACTTCAAATAGGTAATGGAATAAATTCGGAAGCTATAGTAATCACAAAATATAACATATATTCCAAGCATCTCCACTAGAAGACACAATATCCTGATTAGGTATATTTTGTTTTGTTTTTGTTTTTGTTTTGTTGTTGTTGTTGTTGTTTTGATTTGGTTTATTTGTTTGTTTTTGTCACCTTGACACAAATTATAGTTATCTGGGAAAAGGTACCTCATTGACCAAATGCCTCTATCAGATTGCCTGTAGGCAAGTCTCTGGGGCATTTTCTTTATTAATGATTGATGTGGGTGAGCCCTTTGTGGGCAGTATGCCCTGGGCTTGGGTTCTATTAGAAAGTAGGTTGAGCAAGCCATGAAGAACAAGTCAGTGAGCAGCACTCCTCCATGGTCTCTACTTCAGTTCCTATTTCCAAGTTCTTGCTTTCAGTTTCTGTACTAAATTCCCTCCCTGATGGTAGCCCGTCACCCAGAATGAGAAGATGAAATAAACCCCTTCCTCCCAAATTGCCTTTGATCATGGTGTATATGACAGCAAATGAAAGCAAACTAAGCTAGGGTGGCTGTTTGACGATTCAACAAATACCCAAACATCTACCAAGTGCCAAACATGGCATGACAAGGGAACTTCAGTTTAGTAAATGTTACCCTTTGTCACTTCAACACTTAGCTGTTCTGCTGATACTTTTAAAGCTAATTTTTCTACCAAAAATGCTTAGGAATTCTGTCTTAAGGATAGGAAAGACTGCTGGACGTGGTGGCACACACCTTTGATTCCAGCACTCAGGAGACAGAGGCAGGTGGATCTCTGTGAGTTCAAGGTCAGCCTGGTCTACAAAGTGAGTCCAGGAGAGCCAGCATACACAGAGAAACCCTGTATTGAAAAATCAAAAAACAAAAAACAAACAAACAAAGAATAGGAAAGACCTTGATTCCAAACATAGTTTTGCTACTCATTTTCTATGTGACCAAAGAAGTTAAGCTCAGTGTCATAATGACTCTGAGCCTCAATTTTATCATCTTTAAAATGATCAATAGTAATAGTCCATGCTGCCCAGAGTAGTCTTTACAAGGCTAAGTAAAGTGATAGACAGAAGGGTTTAGCATAGTGGATAATAAGATTTGATGAGATGTAGCTTTTAACAAAATGAGGCTTCACAGCTTTGCAGACACTACCAAGGCCCTCCTAAAAGTAGAGAAGAAATATTCAAGAAAGTTAGATATTATTAACCTAAAATGAACTAGTATTTAGCTTTAAATCAATAGTTCTCATCCAACTACCTACTTCACATCTCTATATGAGTGCCAAATACGCATCTCAAACTTCCGAGGACCCAGACGAAGTCTTGGTTCCAACCCAGACTCCAACCCAAATCCTTTACAATCTTCTCCTTCTCAGTGAGCAGTAACCATTCCTGAGAAAGGGACCAAGATCTCAGTTGTATACTTTACTCATTCTCCACTCTCTCTCTCATACTCCACACTGAACAAGTCAGAAAATCCTGTCAGCTCCACCTTAGAAGTACCTGGAAGTACTAGTTCTCTTCACCTCCATTGATACCACCCTAGTCCAAGCCACCACCACTTTCATGTTAAAATACTGAAATTGTCTCCACATGGTCAACCTGTGCCTTTCCATGCCCCTACACAGAGTGTTCTTCAGTCACAATAGTTAAAAACACATGACAATTCATGTCAACCTTTTCAAAGTCCTTTGACGATGTCTTACTTCAGAGCAAAAGTCAAAATCCCCACAATCACCTTTGAGAACCTTATGACCTTCACTTCAACATCATCTTATATTATTCATTACTATCAACTCTTCCCAGTCTCACTGGCCTCCTTGCTATTCTTCAGAATTATGGTGATGGTTCCATTTCAGAGGCTTTGTAAAAAAAAAAAAGCTATTTCTATTGTAGAGCAGACTGTTTTTATAACCATATGGCTCTCTAGCTCAATATTTCCAAAGGTCTTACCCAGATCAACTAAGTGAGGCCTTCCTTGACCACTCTTTTGAATATAGCACCCCTTCATCATGTTCCATGACAATTATCTTTTTTCCTAGAAGTTTCATCACCCAACCTAATACATATTTACCTTGGTAATTATCTGAATTTCTAACCTCAATATATGTTCAAGGAAGGCAGAGTTCTTGCTTATTTATTTCTGCATTCTCAGTACCTAGAGAAGTACCCAGCATAGAGTAGGTGTTTAAAAAATGAACAATAACATTTGTGAGTTAATAAGATGAAATAGAGGTACTTTTGGGACAATGATATTCAAAATTAAAAATTTTAGGAGTGGAGGCCATGTCCTAGAATTCATTTGATCCCAAATATCATGTGAAATATTAGGTCATAAATTAGAATTCATTTACTTGCTTCTCTACAAACTTTAATTATGGGCTTTCAAGAAACAAAATATAATTGTTATAAGTGAGGTTACACCTACAGAATATATTGACATATAGGTTTTAACTCCTATCTTAGGCTTCCTTTTTCTATTGAACAAGCAGGTGATAGGAAAGGGGCTAAAACTGTCATGTGTCCATTGGCCTACCCAAAGACATTCATTCATTCATTCATTGGCTGAATAAAATGAATGAGGAACTCTTTCATGTATTTTTTATAGAAAAAAGCAAATAATAAGCAAAATATATAATACAGGTGTAATGTAAAAAATCCCCAGTGGTATTGTGGTGAGGGGCAGGTAAACATCTCATGCAATGTGAGTATCTGGGGCTCTTTGAGATTAGGCTCCAGACCAGGTCCTGCAGTCCCCTGGATGTGGCCACAGTCATTTGTTGTGGTTATAATTCCTGGGCACTGGTGCTTCAGTCCACAGTGAATATGGCAGGTCCAGGAGAGTGCAGGCACACTTGCAGAAAGCTCTCCCTGGCTGCAGCAGTGAAATTATAACAGTTCTGAGACAGCATATTTGGCGATGCTTTATCACAGCTTTATTTCATTATGCTCTTACTTCCCCCATGGTTCCCTAAAATCTGTATACACGCACTTCTGAGATGAGTGATGGTCCCTGAAAATCAGCCTACTCTTTTGAACCATGGGAAGTATGGGCACGAACTTAGGGCTCTGACATACTTTATTGGGTGAGATTGGGATTCTGGCAATGCTAAATGGGAAAAAGGTGGGTTCACTTGTGATCATTTGTGGGTCACTTCTATGTGCCACAGTGAAGGTAAACCTTTGAGGTGTGTTCATGTGCTCCACAGAGGCAGGCAGGACCAGAAGAGAGCAGGACTCCACTCCTGCTAAGCCCATAGGTCCTGAAATCTTAAAGACATCCAGAGTTTGAGTCTACTCAATCTCACTGTTCTTGGGCCACAGATCTCTGGAACCACACCCAACATATGAGTAATATTATACAGAGTGAGCAGATTATATTAGTGAATATATATATACACATATATACATGTAATAGCAATTAATGCAAAAAGTTGTGAGTTTAAAAAATAGCAGGTGAAATATATGGGAGAGTTTGGAGGGAGCAAAGGGAAGGGAGAAATGATGCAACTATATTATGATATTAAGAAAAGGAAAAAAACCAAGATCTATAAAAACCAAATAGAATATGTAAAATGTTGACCAATTCTGAGAATTGTTTTTTTGTTTTTGTTTTTGTTCTTGTTTTTTTTTTTTAAAGAAAGATAGAGAAGGCTGACTTGAAGTAGGAAACATTCTGCCGTGAGGGCATTTGCACTGTGGAACATAGAAAGTCCAGCAAGGGTTTGGACAGAAGAATGGCGTAGTCACCGGGTCCACAAGGAGTACTCTCCATGTCTATTCAGATGTTAAGCTCCTTGAAAGGCAGAAACACAAGCAACACTCAGATTTTCTCCTTGATCCTAAACATTTTGCATTTGCCACACCCACTTCATCCTCAACAGATATCTTCTGATTCAGTGACTGTACTTACTTGGGCTGGATTATCCATTGGCTAACTCTTATCAGCAGAACTTAGTGGGTCCAACTGAAGCAAAAGTTGGCAGAGCTCCAGCGTTCACTGATTAGCACAGTGGAGAATTCTCTTTCCTTGATCAGAACATCACCCACCCCACCCATACCACTTTTTTTTGAGACAGGGTCCAAGATCCACTTGCTTCTACTTCCTGAGTACCATGACTAAAGGTGTGTGCCACTATGCCCTGAGGATGGTTTTCAAAATCTCAATGCTCTTACTTTTTCCCACCAAAATATCATATTTAAAAATGGTCTATCTGTGAACCAGTATAAATACCAGACATATTAAGTATAGCTATGCTGTTAAGAGAATTAGGTAGATAAAGTCACCAACAGGAGAAGTGCTTACAGTCACCAAGTAAACTACTGAAAGGAATTTGTTGTCTTTCTGCTTCGTTGAATCGTTTTGATTAAAGATCTTCCATAACGTTAACTTCAAAGAAAATAGATCATTAACCTGACAGTGAACTCAATAAAGCATTACATCTTATAAAATAATCCATCTCCTATGTCTCTTTTATCTATACTGGGGGTCTAATCTGTTGCATTGCCACAACTTAAATTATTTGTTTGTTTGTTTGTTTGTTTGTTTGATTAAAAAGTGTCCAGAAGTCAAAGAAAAAAGAGATCTTATAGAACAAAGGCCCATCAAAAGTAGTTATTAAAAATGTTTCAGGTTGTTGTACTTGTAGTTCCTTTTTCCCCACACAGCCCACCTTTGTGACTAACTGCTGCAAGAGGACACCAGAGCAGTCTTAAGCAGTTGACACAAGAGTCAATTGCACAATTTTCTCTAGATGGAGTGCTCTGCCTGTGACCGTGTCTGCTTCTAGATGGATGGGAGTAAAGGCCATTAATACTAGGGGTAGCATGCACAGAGCCTCTGAAGTCTATGGTTCTCAAACTCAATTGTTGATCAAAATCTGCTGGAGCACTTAAGAAAACACTACTTACTGAGCCTCATTCCAGAGTTTCACTTTCAGTGTTCTGGGAGAGAACCTGAGACTATGTATGCCCATCAAATTCCTGATGATGCTGGTTGCTGATGGTCACAGGAGCACACTGTGAGAATCACTGCATAAGTAGTACAAAAAATGTAATGTGCTGTTGCAATTCTTAATATCCAGCTCTTTGAATATAGAGTCAGTCCTGTTAGATAAGAACACGTATAAAGTTTGTAGTCATTACCTCCTTGCCAATAGGATATGTTCTTGAAAAAAATTCATTATTAGGAGATTTGTCATTATGCAAGTATCATATAGTGTAGTTAAACAAACCTGATCATGTAGCTGCCATTTACCTCCACTGTATGGTATAACATCTTGTTCCTAGGCAACACACTAATACAAAAAATGACTATACTAAATACTATAGACAACTATAATCCAATGGGAAGAATATATGTATATATACATATATTAACACTAAAAGTTATGTAGTAAAAATACTGACAGGAATTTTTCAACTCCATTGTAATCTTACAGGATCACTACCATATACATAGTGTTTCATTGGACCAAAATATCATTATGTTATACCTAACTTTTATACAACATGTTTTAATATATATGTAGAATACTCTACCCTAGAAGAGTCAGATTTGTCTTACATTTCTTCATTAACCTCCCATAAGTCTTCATTTTATCTCTCTCCATGTTGCATCCACAGCAATCATAAAGGGTTTGGCACATAGTAGATACCCTTAACCTAAGAGGCTCGAACCCCAAAAAGCAAGTGACAAAGCCCTTTGAAGAACAACATTTCCCTGCTCAACATTCTGTTGGAACAAGCCCAGCCAGAATCAGGGAAAGGTCTGGCGTGGTTTGGTTTGATTTCCAACTATTCTATGAAACCTGTGTCTGAGCATTTGTTGATAGGATGTCATAATCAAAGTCTGAGTTCCCATGAACTGAATTCCTCTAACATCCTACAAACATCTCTCTGCTGAAATCACTTCAGCGTTGTACTTGGCCTTTTCCCAAGCCCACAAGGATACTCTAGAACACTTGAAGAGAGTAATTCAAGGAAAGCAGTTCCTCCAGAGTTTCCCTTCCACTGGGCAAACACCTGGTGGTACACATAATCTGCCTATTCTGGCACTGTGGCTGCCTCCTTTTATCCTACAATGCCTGAGGGTCTGGCACATACTCTCTTGCTTTTATTCCCTGCTTCAATGTGAGAGAGATTTATATGCCAATCTGATCATCATCCCTGTGTCGGGACTGGATGAGAAAGAGCAGAAAACCTTAAACAGAAATGTGACTTGTGAGAGAATCTGTTGCTACAATCAACAGATTCTTTGAAATGCCTCTATGCAGTCAGCTACCAGTCAGCCAGCTTAGCACAGAAAAAGCAATGCTGATTCTGATGTCTAAAAATCCAATATTCTCAAAGTTCAGGCATTGCTGCTATTTGAGTAGGGATGTTGTTGTGGTTTGAGTTGTCTTCAGGGGAAGTGGCGGATGCAAATTATATAGAACAGTGGTGGTCCAGGAGCTATACTTATAAACAAAGTAGATACCTGAGTTTCCCATGACTGTCTAAATCCAAGATGCTTAGAAAGTTAGGGATACATGGAAATCTCACATGTTTCTCTCTCCCAACTGATGGAATGGGAAAAGGTTTGAGTTATAGGGCTTGCAAATGTCATAGGAAGGTTTCATTTCCCCTGCTTAAAAAGTCTAGGTGGCAAAGGTAAAGTTCTCATGAGAAAGAATGGCTTTCACTAAGTGATGTCCCAAAGGGACAGGGATGCATTGTGAGTGCTGTCTCTCCTGGAATCAGTTGGGCCATGGAGAAGGTAGATGAACATGATCACTTTCATTCCATTCAAAATGAACTCTTAAGGGACTAAACACCTTTGCATAGATGAACAGTGAGAGAATCCTCCTGAGGAGGCTTGGGATAAACTGATGCCATGAAATTGTTCAAACCATTTTGATTAGTATGTTCATCCAACAGTTTCAAAATGATCATGTCTGGGTAGTACTACAACCTCCAAGCTGATTGCCTTCTACCAGAGTGTTGGCTGTGTTCATTTGGCTACAGTCATTAAATGAGCCACAGCCTCAGGTCAGGACAACAATAGGAGTAGGTACTGAGGGAGCCCAGGGAGGAAGTTCAGGTGGTATAGAAGGGAGCAGAGGAGAGAAAGAAAGATGTGATCCACCTAGGTGAATCCTGAAAGTAAGTAGATACCAGATTTGAAATAGGAGAACCCTTGTCATTCCTGAAATCAGTACTGTACTCCCATCTGTCCCAGAATGGACAAAGAACAATGGCAGTGCCCAAGCTGTGGGGATCTTAAGCTCCAAGATAATTTGAAACTATGTCTGTTCCATAGTGCTTGCTAGAGACAGAAAATGAATCAAGGGTCAGATGTAAAGGAGAGTTGCTTTTTATATGGAAAGATGACGTTCCAGTTCTAGACTGCCACCAAGGCACCAAGGAACATTTCACTTCTCAAAGGAGCAAATCCTATTTTCTAATATGACAGCTAACTAAAGGAATTTAAGACCTCTATCATATCTAAAAAGTTATCATTCTACATAATATGTAGGAAATAAAATTAGGGGAGACCAACGTTATGGAGTAAGCTTGACACCAGGCCCCAACAGATCAGATCAATACAAAACTGAGTTTCTTGTAATTGCTGCATATTCCAATTGAAAAGGTAGCAACACAGAGAATCTAAAACATACCAGGTTTTTTTTTCCTCCTAAAAAATATGAGATTCTATTCTGAGTCAGCATAATAAGGACATCCCCTCTAATCTCCACAAAGATGTAGCTGGAAGTTCAACCTGATATTCAGTCTGTACTGTTGTTGCTGTTCCTTGGTTGCTACCTTATAAAAACTTCCATTCTGCTATCAGCAGGTGGGAAATGAGACCAAATAAGTCTATTTATGATTGTAACAGAGAGTGAAACTAATACTCAAAATTTTGTGCAAATTCCCTGTTTCAAAACCAAGAGGTTGGCCAAAAGAGGTGGGTGATTCTTAAGGCTTTTGCCTAAAACCACCTCTGGACATATTTTAAGTTTGATCTACAAGTTTCTCTTAACATAAGAACTGAATCCTAACTTGATATGTAAACAGACTGTAACCTATTCCTATCACAAGTACTCAAGTTTCAATCCCGAGCAATCATCTAATAGAGTGTTCAAGTAAGATAGACACAAGAAATAACCAATTGGGCTGTTTCTAACTCACTTGCATTTCTTACATCATTTCCTGTTCTCTGGCTATAAAAGGGCTGTCCATATTGTAGAGCCCAGTCTTTCTGGATCACGATGCCTTTGGAGCTTGGTCCATTCTGGACTCATTCGTTGCTCAACAAAGTTCTGGATTATTTGGAGGTAAAGGGCATAGAAACAAGTTTTAATATTTCTACCATCCTTCCCTCTTATCCTGAATTTTGGAGTACAGAAGAACTATGTTTGTTTTATATAGAGTGATAAATTTTGCAACCATCAAGTGCATAAGGAAAAAGTTTCATATTGCAGAAGTTATTCCTTGTTTTTTCCTTTTATTGAAAATAGCTTTTTTTCCCATATAATATTTCCTGATTAGTTTCCCCTCCCTCTACTCCTCCAGGATCCTCCCCACTTCCCCTTCCATCCAGATTCACCCCCCGCTTTGGTTCTCTTCGGGAAGGAATGGGCTTCTAAAAGATAACAACAAAAACAAAATAAAACATAATAAGATAAAGCAAAAAAAATCACATCGGAGTTGGACAAGGCAACCCAACAGAAGGAGAAGAATAAAAGTATAATACTTACAAACAGTAAAAATTTATTTGCTGAAATCTGAGTCCTGGGTGACAGTATGGTCAAGTTCTCTGTCTGATGTGGTCTAATCTCACTATGTCCTCACATGACAGAAGAAAAACATCCCTACTGAGCTTTTTGCTTGGCCAGTCTCATTCATGAGTATTCCAACCTTATGACCTAGTCAATTCTTAAATACCGTGCTCTGTGGTACCATCACATGATGAATATGATATTACTATAGAAATTTAGAGGGAACACAAATATTAAAAACCATATCCGCAGAGAAATTTTGATGAGAGGAAGATAAATTTATGCCACGTATGTTTTGCGTACCCCAAGAGGCTGAGTCATCAGACAAGTCTAAAGCATTAGCACCAAGACTGGAGGGTAGAAAGACTGAAAACAGATAGAAAGTAAGTTTCGCCCACTCACATTTTTTAGACATGATGTTGCTATAAAGAATATAAAATTTCCTAAGTAAATGTTATTTAATTTACAATTTTTTATAACCACGGTAATCTCAATTTTGAAAAGAACATGCCTGAAAGACTCTTTAAGCCTCATAGCTATAGTCTGCTGCACTTTGTCCTAGCATATAGTCCTCAGAATATAATTATCTTGTGGATATCTTAACCCAGATTCTAATAATTTATAAAACAGGTTTTTTAGTACTAGGTTACAGGTGAATTTAAGAGAAATTCATTTCTTGGGAGGAGATACACATATATTAGCTACAGAAACATGAGGAAGTTCAAAATTTTTGATCTAGATTTAGACATGTGATTTTTATCTTCCCAGTCATATGGATATATAAAGAGAATTGTATAAAGATAATAGGATCCAGTGCAGTGGTTTTCAAACTGGAAGTCTGTTGAAGACACAGATTCCAGGTTCATACCCATAGTTTGTTGTTCAGTTGATCAGGACCACATCTTGAAACTCTGAACTAGAGCTGACAGAGGATGGCTCCTACATCTGCCTGCTCCTGCCCCTCCCCACCCAATACACTTAGTAGTCAAGTATGCTGATCAACTTCCTGCCTAACACCATTGCATCCTTTCCAACATAGAGTAATTCTCTGTGAAGGGTCCTGACGTGTTTCCTTTCTTTCCACTTGTCCTGTGCATAGTTATCCAGGAAAGATATATGGCTTTGTTTCTCTGTGATATAGTGTAATGAATTAAATTGTTAAGTAGGGTTAATATGCCAAATCAGAGTGTCAGATTACTGATTTATAAGGAAATATTTGTTGGCAAGGGGAGCTGGCACTTCTATTCACTGCATTCTCTACCTAGAAGAACTCTTCATGGAAGAGGTCATAATTAGTAGTTTCTTTACTGAGCATGGAATCAGACAAAGGCTTTGAGATTAAGAACCCCAAGGGAACCTAAATGGAAAAAAGAAATAAAGAAAGGGAAGAATGTAACTACTAGTCCTGGGTATGGTGGAAGAAAAAGTTTGTTATAGGTATGTGGGAGAGCATAGCCAGAGGCAGGGACATCTGGGAGAGTCCAGAGTGGACATGACCAGACTGAGCCGTGCCATGTGGGGGAAGGGGAAGGAGAAGGGAAACAGTGAAAATGGAACCCAGTGTGGCAGCCAGGAAGCCCAAAGGCACAAAGAAAGTGGGTCACCAAAATGATTGAACTATATAGGGAAGAGCAGGCCAGCCATCTGTGCTGGAGAGTTTAGGATAAGGGCCAGAATATACCAGCCAGTAGTTCCCTGTAACAGGTAGGGACTGAGGGATGCTGGGAGAACCTGGTAGCCAAGCCTGCTTTGATATGTTAAATAGGAATCTCAGCTATTTGTCTCAGGTTTAAAACCAAACCTCTCTCAGGTTTCTGAAGTGGTTGAAGAATAGATAGCTAGAGTCTCATAGTTAAATTTTGAGTTATTTAGGAATCAAGAGGGTGTTCTGGATCTAAGATGTTTTTAAAATTGTGAGGCAAGTTAGTATGAAAGCTGAGTTAGACATAGACCTTTAAACTCATGGAGATGGTTAGATAGTAGAATGTTAAAGTCAGGGGCCAAATACATATGGACTGGACATTGGGAATGTATGCTGTTATATAACATATAATTGTGGCCTATTTATTTCTGTTGTTTTGTATTGTATTTATTGTTATAAGAGAAAGAACCATTTGTTGGACTGAAAGGGGGAGCTTTTGGGGGGAAAAGATATACCTCAAACTAAAAAAAAGTGTAGAGGATGGGGGTGAGGGGGAAGAGGGTGGAAGGGTGGGACTGGAGGGGGGAGTAGGGAGGGGATTGTGATTCAGATGTACCTTGAAGAAATAAAAAAATAAATTATATTAAAAAAAACCTCACTGTATGATCAGGGTCCACTTCTGGCCAAGGCCAGATAGGACAGGGAAACCTTTGCTCTGGACAACACCAAAAGGAGATATGTGACATACCCGTATCTGTATATTAGTGGAGGGACCAACTTGCTCACTGATGGGCACATTCTCTCCTTAGAGTCATAAATTATAAACTCATAATGATGGAATCCCTTTAATGCAGACACATTGCATGATATCTTACTGACTTGAAAATCATACTGTCACTTTTAAGGGGACTTTTCTCTCTGCAACTTGAACTACACTATTACTACATAAAGGGTCAGGGGGGAAGAGATCTGTCTCTCATCCTTTTGTGTGAAACAAATTTAAGTTTGGGATCAGGACAGTTTTGAAGTCTCAGCCCCAAGGATACAGAACCAAAAGGAAACATTTCAGTGGGTATAGAAATAGAGCAAAACTAGCCTCTGTTCCCATGGGGTCCCATGGGAAAGCATTATAGTAGCATAGGTAAGACAAACACAGGGACTCCAAAGAACCAAAGAACAGTGTTCCTAAATCCTTAAGATCCACAATGAGTCAACAGAAATAAATAATGAGGATGATGAGGAAGAGAATGATAGCCACAAAGACAGGTTACTGTTTTGATTTTGTATTTAGTTTTATTTTAAATTATAATGTTTTAAAATAAGATCTCATATACTCTAAGCTGACTTTGAACTCACTATGTAGCCAAGGGTGTCCTTAAACTTCTGATCCTTCTTCTATTTCCCAAGCGCTGGAATTACAGGTGTACCTTGGTACTACCATACCAAGTTTATGTTTATACAAGGCTAGAATCAAACCCAGGGCTTCATGCATACTAGGTGTGCATGCTGATGACTGATCTATATTTCTAGCCACAGCTTTGACTTTTTAAAAGTTTGTCCAACAAGATAATTCTTTGTTTCAAAATTATACTCTTTAAATTCTTTCTTTTCAAAATGACAGATATGCTATTTCCATAAAGAGAAATGATTCATTAGCTAATACAACAGATAAAATATGCAATTATTAGCCAAAGAGAAACTTCAAAACAACTGGCAAGGGTAAATAAACGTTCTGCCTGCTCTGAGTCCTGGGAGCCATTAGTAGTATTGAGAATGTTGACAATGAACCCATATATATTTCTGTGTCACCAGCCTGGCCTACTACCTGCAACCCCCAAGCAAAATGTGGGTAAGTTTTCATGGTTTTCTTTGTTGTCATCAAAGATGATTATTCCTTAGAAAATACAGAAAACAGGAAAAGGCTCTCTGAATCACACTACATAGCCCTGTCTTTTGGAACTGAGGCAAAACAAAAACAAAAAACCAACAAACAAAAAACAGCTACTGTCAACAGGATCAACAGGTTTTCTTTTAGCACAAAGGAAAAGACATAGTTCTATCTCATACTCTACTAACAACTTTCTGTGATACTGACAATTTCTAATTTCTGGGGCTCTGTTTCCTCACCCCCCCCCACACACACACAAAATACAGAGATTAGCCTGGATAATCTTTCCAGTTGTGATAATCTGAATTTATAAATAAAGGCAAATGCATAGGACTTATATCATTACTGGTAGGAATGTGTTTGCATTTGTGATATTCAGCCCTTTCAACATGATGGAATGATATCTCCCTTAAATGCCCCTACCATTCCTGTGGGGGATACATTGCAAACTCAATTGTTCTAGCTATTATTGTAGCTTAGATTGACATTTTAACATTAACAAAGTGTGTTATTAATATTACACATGCATAAATGATAATAACAGGGAATTAAGAATGCTTTGTGGAAAACAAAAATTATCTCTCATTGCTTCCAATGGTCGGGAGTTTGGCAGTTCCCTCTGGATTTGCCTGGATATCTGGATATCTGGCCTGGGGTCTTTCCTTCAGCTGCAGTTAAACACTGGCTAAAGCTAAAAGTGCCAGGAGCTGGGGCATCTGCTAACTGCCTGAGTATCTTTCTCTATTTGTGTATAGCTGGCTCTGAGCATCCACAGTAGTTGTGTTCTATAAAGTCACCACAATCACTAAATGAGTAAATCTTGAACCATTTTTTCCTGGGAAGAGGAGCTCATCTCTGGTTACAATCTTTGTATCAACCAGTCAATATGCAACCTTGTTTTATGTGTTTCTCTATTGCAAGATAATTTATTTGCTATATTGATGATATATTAACACTGAACTCACAGTCAACAGCAGTATAGCTCATAACAGAACAAAGTTTAACTAAAGCAATTATATTCTAGCATGGGCACATTACAGGCTTCCAGCACTTAAGAACCCCAGATAAAATTTCAGCACTATGCTTGGAATCTATTTCAAATAGCAAAATCATCTGTTTCTAAAGGAAATTAGGATCACTGTCTCCATTACAACTGTCACCAATGCTCATCCTTGAATAATTTTTCCAATGAAGATAATTATTGGAATAGTCACATTGATTGTACTAGTTTTGAAGTCTCCTCAATACAAGTGTCTCAGCATGAAGGACAGCATCTTATCCACAGTGAATGCATAAAAGCATAAAAACTTCAATGACATACTCTATGGGGACAATCCTCCTAACAAGAATTTTCTCCACATTTCAAAGCCACAAATAATCTTTTTGTCTCACAAACACTTGTTTTAATCTTCATGGCTTAAAAACAATCATTTCCCTTTGTGTCTAATTTTGTGGGTCAGGATTAAAGACAGGCTTGTCTAAGAGCTCTTGCCTGGGGTTTCCATAGTCAAGCATCAAAATCGGGACTACAGTTATTGAAAGGCTTGAACATGCTTGACTTCCTAGATGGTGCACACTCAGGCTGGAACCAAAACCAACTATTGGCCAGGAGTTCAGTTGGGGCTGTTGATTGATACATCTTCCTGTGTTATCTCCAAGATGACAATGTCAGGATAGTCAGACTTCTAGTATGGAGACAAGCATCTTCCACAGTATCCCAAGAAACCCATGCTGTGCCTTCTACCATCTAGCCTGGATGTCACTTCTATCATACTCCACTGGTTACCTTGATCACAAACAATTATATTCAAGTGGAGGGAAAACACACAGAAGCAGTATTTCAGCCATATTTCAAGAATGTCTATTACAGTTTGAATTATAAGCTCTACCCAACAAGATGTTGAAATCCAAAGCGGTAGTATCTATTACTATTGCTTTAATTTCAAATAGTCTTTGCAGATGACTAAGGCTACTATATCCTTTAAAACAGGCAATTGAGACATGAAGACAGCCCTGTAGTGAGGTGGGGGTGAGACATGAAGCCAGTGATAAGGCCAATCTCCGCAAGCAACAGAATGACAAAGATGGCCAGCATGCCCTTGGAGTCCTATGAAAAGGTATGATACAGATGCTGCTCCCGTAGCCTCCAAAGGAGGGAGACACCTGAAAACACCTTAATTTTAGACTTTTGTAGCCAGAAAAGCAAGATACAAATTTTCTGTAATATATGAAACTAGTTTGGGGCACTTCATTACAGAAACTCTGGAAAGCTGTGTTCCCACTGGCTAAAAGAAGTTAGGTCTTATTTAAGAAGTAACAATCACAGGTAAAACTATGCCTTCCCAAACACTGTCCATCTACCAGTTATCTCTGGGAATATCTCTTAACCTGAAAAAAAAAAGCTTTTCTTTTTCTCTTTTTCCACTTTTCCTTTGTATTGCCTATAATATGGACATGAGGCTTGAAAATACATTGGCCATGTTGTTTCTTGACTGTAAGAACAAAAAAAGAAAAAAACTAGGAAGATGGGAAGAATCTGAGTCCCTAAAGGCAGCCCTCCCAGCTCACCAAACAGATTACCATTGATTATTTTAACTATCTCTTTTATACCATGTGCTAAGCTGGGTACTGGGGATTTGTCTGCACCCAGCCCCAACTTTCCTCTAATGTAAGAAAAGTAGACCACTTTTTTATATGTAGACCATTCCAATTTAATGAGATCATGTAGGGTTAAAGGTGTGACATGACTTCATCATCATGGTATGATAAAGGTGTCATGTTTGTGGACTCCCAGTGGTAAACATCTTATTTTCCCTGCCTTCTGGAGAGCTTCCTGGAGCTCCCACTAGAAAGGAACCCAAGAGATTTTCAGTCTTAAAAGTCAGCCCCCAGGAGCTGAGAACCAGGGAAATGCCCTCTTTTCCCTCAGTAAGAAACATATCTTCCTGGGGTATAAAATAGCCAGAGTGATTTTTTTGAATCCCCATAGTGTCAAGCTGGGGCTGCCTGTGGCTCTCATGGCAGCCACTATCTCAGAACTCCTAGCAACTAGGGCTTCCCAGGGTGTCCTGGGAAATACCTCAGGTTGCTACACAGCAGCCAAGTCATTATTGTTCTCAAGAGGACTAATCAACAGAAACTCGAAAGAAGCCATAATATGAGCAAAACTGATCAAGCACACCATTTCTCACAAGTCATCAAAACGCTGAGAGAAAACCTGCAGTTGTAGTACCACTGTGGGTTCCAGGGAAGAGGAATACCGAGTTTCCAGATGAGTCAGTTCTAGCTTTCTTCGTACCACTAGAGTTCAGCCACATTATCAACATGGACCTAACAAGCTTGAGAAAGGTAGTCACTTGAGAGAAAGTCACTGCACTCAGCACATCCAGAATGTGTAGGTCTCCTTCCAGAAGCAGCAGCTTATCAGAACCTGTGGAGAAACTCAGCTCATGACCTCATTTCCACAACCCTCATCTCCCTCTGAGGATAATTACAAGTAAGGTCTTTTGAATGGCAGGAAAGGAATGAACATGGATTGCCACAGTCCTTCTACCAATGAACACAAATAGTGAAAGCCAGAGTAAAATCAGGTTCCAACCAAACACATCCTATTTCCCAATCTCTATTTTTATGGCCTTCCACAAGTTAATGGAAGCTCTCAGCCACAATTTCTTCACCTACAAAATAAGATAATAGCTACCACTGGGGCTAGGGAGATGGATCATTAGGTAAAATGCTTGCTATGCAAACATGCATCCTGAGTCTGAATCCAAAGAACCTATATAAAAGCCAGTGTGGTCACCCATGCCTGTAATCCCAGTGATATGGTAGAGTGGAGATAGATTCCAGGAGCTGTCTAGCCAGCCAGGTCACTGGAAACAGTGAACTCCTGTTGCTGCAAGACAATCCTTCTTAGGGAGGAGAGCAATTGAGGAAGACAGAGATATGAGCTTCAGCCCTGCACATGCATGGGCAAGCCCACCCCATACACATGTGTTCACACAGAACACACACAGTTTGATTTCGAAGGACTGTGGCAATGGCTCAGTGGGTAAAGCACTGCTACATAATCATAAGGATCTGAGTTCAGATCCCAGAACTCCAAGGAAAGATGGGAGATAAAAACAGGAGTATCCCCAGAAGCTCACAGGCCAGCTAGCCTGGTGTATGCAGCAGCAAACAAGAGACCCTGCCTCACACAAGTTAGAAGGTGGGAGCTGACACCTGAGGCTGTCCTGTAGCATACATGATGTGATGTGCATAGACACACACACACACACACACACACACACACACACACACACACACACACATGCATGTGAAAGCATGCAGAGCACTAGTGGACTACAGAATACCCCAGTGTATATCATAGAAGGAAAGCTAGCAGAGGGAAAAAGTAGCCAATCTGAAAGAGAGTGTTGAGCCCCACAGGACCTCTGAACCTCATCTAAGCCTTCATGGGGCCCCATTATGTCACCCTTTGTTAGACCTCTCTGTATTTCATCATCCTTGGCTCCCTCTCTCCTGATTGCTACCATCAATATCTCAGCCTTGACTACCTCTCCCCGCTCCCCATATTCTTTTGTATCATCTATTGTTCCATCATAAACGCCATGGAATGAGTTCTCACTGACATTGAATTGGTTGTACTTTTATTTATACAGAAAAGTCATGATTTGAAAGGCATATTAAGGTACCTTTGATCTTTAAAACTTTAAAAAAAGCAACATAACTGAAAATTTTTCTTCTAGTCTTATAGCTAAACAGACACGTGCTTACAATGGAGCTTTCCAGAGGCCACATAACCAGTAGGGAGAGATACTGGTGTAACCTTGGCCTTCTCATGCTAATATGATGATTTCTCCATTACATCAAGAAAGGGGGATTTCAGTCACCTTCACTGTGGAGAGACTTTACGGAACTAAAAGGAATGAAAAGTAATCTTATAAAGGTCAAGAATTCTTACAATGAAGCTTTCTCTCTAGTCTTTGTCCTAACTATCATTTCCCTTCATATAATTCCTCATGGCCAGGTCACAAACTAAATTCATCTGTGGTGTGCGCACCCAGGCTCAATGTTCAAACTAACTGAAGTAATCTAAACCTTTGCTATGGTTTCAACATTTATCTCCCACAATTCATGTGTTAGAAACTTAATTCCCAACATCGCATGTCTTTAGAAGTGGCAGAGGTAATTGGATCATGAAGACTCTTCCCTCATGAATGAACTATGGAGAAAATAGCTTTTGAAAAATGAGCTATCTATGGAATGTTTGCTGTCTTTCCATATGATGATTCTTCCATGTGATGTCCCATCAGAGGCTCTCTTCTAGTGCTGAGTTGATTCCAACACCATACTTTAAGACTTCGTAGCCTCCAAAACTATCAACTAAATAAACCTCTATTCCATACAAATTATCCAGTCTGTGATGTTCAGTCTAATCCTTATATTTGAAGGTGGCCCAAGCCTAAGCCTAGGATTTTATGTGATAACTGGGGAAACAGAACCACTTTTCCCCAGGCTGGGGAAAAATCTCACCCTTTGCCAATTCATGGCCTCTCAGATAATCTCCTCGTTGTGTCTCTATGTCCATGGACCTTGGAAGTCAACCTTAACTGGCTTATACATAAACACCAATACCTGTTCCAAGAACCCTAACAACCATTCATATCTATCTATCTACCTGTCAGTCTATCTTTTTGTCTCTCTGTCTATCTATTTTAATGATAATAAGGTTTTTTGGTTTTTTTAAATGTACATTGGTGTTTTGACTGCATATAGCTGTATGAGGGTATCAAATCTCCTGGAACAGGAGTTACAGACAGTTGTGAACTCCATGTGGGTGCTGGGAGTTGAACCCAGGCCCTCTGGAAGAGCAGCTAGTACTCTTAACCACTGAGCCATCTCTCCAGTCTCAATAATATGGTTTTAATGGACAAAGTGTTCAGGATCTCTTTCCTAATATTTGCCTAAACATGAATTTTAGTTTCATGTTTGACAATTATTTGGTTTATCAAAATTTGATATATATCTATGCTGTTCTGATCACTTAAGGGCTGATCACTTAAGGCCCAATAAAATAGTAACTATTTGAGTTTCAGTAGTTTGTGAGAAGGATGCTTCCTCTGTGAACTGAATAGGATAAAGACAGAAAGATACCCAAGTTATTGCAACCTTATTTTGTGGGATTCTGGAGGCACCACCAATTTTAATGTATTGAGATGAAGAAGAGCCTCTGGGGGACACCATGAAGAGTAAAACCAGTGGGAGACGCTGGGTGGGCTGCTTTGTGGTCTCTGTCGAGGGGCTCATTTCATGGTGCTGAATGAGCCTGGATCCACATTTCAGTTACAGAGCACATTTTAGCTAATGCTTTCCAGGACAACCTGCAAATGATGAACAGACTCTCGGTATAGTTGTTTATTTATTTTTTGGTCTTCTCTGAGCATGACTCATCTCACATGTGACTTTGTTGAGGGCTCCAGGCTGAGCCTAAGCCATGCTCATATTTGGGTTCCTGTACATTTGAGGACATATTGAGTCTTGGAGAAGATTTCTCAGAGAGACTCCCAAGTGTATTGTATTGTGTGCCTGTCACTTGTAAACTGGATGTGCCTTTCAACATCCTGGATCCTGCAAAGGACTTCAGTGAAAGAATTAAATGTGAAAGATGCTTTTCAACCATTTGTAAGGCATTTGCTCTGTGGCAGCACTGCTCTATGCCTTTATTGCAGAGTTCAGCCAGGCTTCCTTAGACCTAGCTATGAGAAAAACTGGTCAGATCACCAGCTGCACTGACTGAGCACTCATGCCTTTGGGCACAGCAGGAATGTCAATGTGCCCCTTTAGTAAAGATTGATGACAGCCTCATAACATTCTTTATGTCCAGGGACTCTCTACTTTTAGCAATTGTGTCTATGAGGGGCTACTTGCCAGTCTAGAGACATGTGCAATTATCACAAATAGAAGTGGCAGGCTGTGAGACTGTGATTAGTTTTAAATGTCAACTTGCCTTAACCTAGAATCACCTGGGAAGAGAGTCACAACTGAGAAGTTGTCTAGATAAGATTGGCCTGCTGGCTTCTCTGTAGTAGATGATCTTGATTGCCTTAATTGAGGGTTTGAAAGGCCCACTCTGAATGTGGGTGACACAATGTTATAAACTGCCTCCCACACAAAACTGACTAAGAGTGAAGAATAGTGGCTAGGCACGAATAATCAAGCAGGAAAACACGTGGGCCTTTTTCCCCTATGCTCTTGACTGTGAAAGTGACTAGCTGTTTGAGTTCCTGGCTTGACTTGTCCTAAGTGATAGGCTGCAATCTGGATTTTTAGAACTAAATAAACCTTTTCCTCCCTTAAAAAAAATAGTAACTATGATTTCATTGTGAAGAGATTTTTCCTAACACTCACAGTCTTCTGGACCCTAATTTATCATCTACAAGTAAGGACACATCTATGACAGAAAGGCAGCCCCCCCCCTTTGCTATCTCTCTTCTTATAGTTAAGTTACTCTCTTCCATTCCACTGGAAAAAGACCCACTGTTTACCCTTCTAGAATCTTCTAAGGTACGCTGTTGCAGGCAGTATAAATGTGAAGCATCGAAAACAGGGAAATTTTCGGAGTGCTAATGTTAACAAAACAAATTGCTCTAATCACTGACTAACATATCTTTGTGTAAGTTCCATGCTGTTTCCTTTTTTTGTCTTTATCAAACCCCAGGAAGACCTTCTAGAGTTATCAGTTAATCATTAAAAATAATTTCAATGATCACTTGCTGTAGAATCTCAGGCATATGATACACAAGAAGTTTAAAACCCCAAATGATGTTACTATAATCAACTGCAATTCTCATACGTATTTTAATGAGACTTTTCAACATTTAAATCTCTAAACATAAAAAATGGGAATATAATATATACTGAACTCTGCACTTTTCTATCAATAGTAATATTCATCTATAAATACAACTTATTTGGTTTATAAGTAGATATATTTCCAATAAAATTTTAGTTTCATTTTTAAGAATTATTTGGTCTATTCAAACTATATACCTTTGTGTTGTTTTGATCAGGTGAGTACCAATAATACAGTAATAATGCCTTCATTAAAAAGAAATTCTTCTTTGTCCCTAATTTATTATCTATAATGGAACATAGCCCTCAAAGCCTACATATTTTTATTCAGGTGCCAGTTTGATATTTGCACTGAGATGTCTAGTAAAGAGTTCAAGCTTAACATGCCCTGAATCATCCTTCTGATGCCCCTTCTCAGATCAGCTCTTTTTAGCCTTCCATCCACCCAGATGAAAAACCTTAAAGTATTCTTTGACCCATGAGGCAGCTGTGAGAATATGTCATACAAACCTCCTACACAGAGGAGGCACCTGCACAACTGCCTCCAGTGCAAATGCATCATGCCATTGACAATGAGATTACCGCTTTCATGAGTTTTGCTCTGCCAGTGTTTGACTATGGGAAAGATAGTAAGACAGGCGCATTCCTAGGAGACAATGAACTGGCCATCTTTAGCCCAAGAATTCTCCAAAGATTGTTTAAAACCTTACTTTAACTAGAAAGTCTTATGGCTCTCCTGGCTTTCCCTAGCTCCCTCTACATTTCTTCTTCAGATGAGAAATATTAACAATAAAATGCTTACTTATTTAATCCCATTTCTGAGACTATATGTCTTGGAAGACAGAGATTATAACAATCTTGCTTCTTTTGTCCCATATATCATATCTAATCAATTAGCTTCACCTGCTCATTTTAAAATATAAAAATTATATATATATATATATATTACAGGATGTGACCACTTCTCATTGTCCCTGTTGTTACCACCCTGGTTCAAGCTATAATTATCTCTCATGTGGATTATGGCAACAGTTTCCAGTCTCTGACAGGGAGGTATACTGAAGATATCTATAGTTTCAACATGGTGCTCCCAGCTCCCTAGACTCTGGGTTTGGCCTCTGACTGGCTTAGCCATTTGCACATAGAAGTGATACTGTGCCAGTTACAAATCTAAGCTTTAAGGAGACTGGCAGCTTCTGCTTCCTACCTCTTGGAACCCAACCTCCATGCTGTGTAAGAGTCCTAACAGCCCATTTGGAGACAAATCAAACCCAACTGCCAACAGCCCTAGCCAAGCACCCAGATGACAGCCAGGACCAACTTCAAAGTCATATGAGAGAGCCATCTTGGAAATAATCCTTCAGCTCCAGCTACCCTAGTTATTGCCACATGGAAGTTATCCCCACAAAGCATTAGCTATATTGCAAGAGCATGGGGAAATAAATTATTGTAGTTGCTTGCAGTCATTCAGATTTGGGGATTACTGATATATATTCAAGGGATCCTGTGTCATTCTAAGAAACAGATGGTCCACTTTAGGAATAACTGAATAGTTTAATCAAATCATCGTAGTCACAAAGGTATGCCAGAGTTGTAAACACTGGCCTGAGATATGAAGCTCATAGGGGCACACCATATTTTCTCCTAGGCCTAAAAGAATAACAAAAGGAGAACAGTTATATGAATGCAAAAAGAGAAAGAGGTCCTTGCTGGAGTTGTTGCTTTAGGTAGAGGGGCATAGGCAACTTGTACTAACTTTGCAGAAAGGGAGCAAGAAGAATAAGTGGACTACATTCTCTGACTTTGTTATTATCCTCTCTTTCATTTTCAACTGTTGCTCCTCATTGTTTCAACTTATGCCAGAGGCTAAAATCTCACTGATAAAGTCCATGTAGACTAGCCTGCAGACTAGCCTGCCATAGGGCAGGATGAGAAAAGAGATGCACAGATATGAAAGTAAATACAGATACTCACAAGCCTATCTGTATTAGAAGCACACAGAAAAATAAAATCAGTAGAGAGACTTTCTTCATATGAAAAGTATGTGTGTGAAATTATATAGGTAGATAGATATACACTCATATATGAACTATGTTATACAAATAGAGAGGCAGAGGCATCCCACAACCTCATATCTGCAAGTCAATGACCCAGGGAAGCTGGAGGTGATATTCAGTGTCCCAAAGCCTAAAACAGAGAAGCTGATCATATAATTTGTGGTCTCAACCCAAAGACCAAAGATTCTTGAGCACCAATACCCATGAGCAGAGGAAGAAAACGCTCACCTTCTCTAACCCTTTTTGTTCTAACACCATCCTCTACCCTCAGGTAACTAGACAATGCCCACTTTGGTGAATGAGATTTTTCGTTACTAAAAGGCTAATCTCCAGAAACATCCTTAGAGACATACAAAGAAATAATGTTCTGCCAGCTTCCTTGACTTCCCTTAACCCAGCCAAGCTGACAACAAAATTAATCATTGCACTTACTAACTGTCTGCTTTCTTCATGTCTTCTTATAGTTCATTTTTGTCATGACACTATAAAGATTTCATAAAAGTTTAAGTCAAATTAAAACTCCATCAAACTCTTCCATAATCACTCAGGTAAAAGCTAAAAGTCCTTAAAATATCCACTGAACGTATTTTATAATCTGTCTACCCATGATCTCTGAAACCATCTCCAAGACCCTGATTTTCCTTCTAACACTAGATACACCAAACTTCTTGTCCTTTCCAAAACTTGATGGGTATACTTAGTCTCAGGGTGTCTACACTGACTGACTGTTCCCTCTATCCAATATGTTCTTACTCTCATGTGTACATAAGTAAGTCCTTCCCTTTCTTCAAATATGAACACAAAAGTTGTCTTTTTTAATGTTTATTTACTACTTCAAGTTACATCTTCAACACAGTGCCCTCCGTCCACCCCTCCTGGTTCTACCCTCCCACCCTCTCCCCGTTCTTCCACCTATCCTACTCCTCCAGTGTGCGGTACCCCTACATATCATCCCCCTCAGTTCAGCAGTTATACCAGGGCTAAGAGCTTTCTCTTGCACTGGGGGCCTACATGGCAGCTCCACTAGAGCAAAGTATCCCACTAACAAGTAACAACATCTGTGTTCCTGTTCCTTTCAGTCTGTTGGTTGCAGAATTGTTATCCTGTGCTATATAGCTAAAATCCAGTTATAAGTGAATAGATGCCATGTGCACCTTTCTGGGTCTGGGTTAGCATACTCAGGATCTTTTCTAGATCAATCCACTTGGCAGAAAATTACATAATTTTCTTGTTTCTGATGGCTGAATAGTATTCCATTGTGTAAATGTACCACAGCTTTTTTATCCATTCATCGGTTGAGGGCCATCTGGGTTGTTTCCAGTTTCAAGATATTACAAATAAAGGTTTATATGAACATAGTTGAGGAGTTGTCCTTATGGTTTGGTGAGGAATCATTTGGATGTATACCCAGGAGTGGTATGGCTGGGTCTTGATGCAAAGCTATTTCAAGCTTTCAAAGATATTACCAGACTTATTTCCATAGTGGTTGTACAAGTTTGCACTCCCACCAGCAATGGAGTAGTGTTCCCCTTTCTCCAAAACATGGCTACTTTTTGCTGTCATTTTGAGTTTTTTATCTTAGCCATTCTGACAGGTGTGAGATGGAATCTCAGAGTTGTCTTGAATTGCATTTCTCTGATGATTAAGAATGTTGAGTATTTCTTCAAGTGCTTCTTGGTCATTAGAGATTCCTCTTTGTGAATTCTCAGTTTAGCTCTGTTCCCCATTTTTTTTTTATTGTATTATTTGGTTTCTACCCACACACCTATGGTCACTTAATTTTTGACAAAGAAGCCAAAACTGCACCATGGAAAAAGGAAAGCATCTTCAATAATAGTGCTGGTCTAACTGGATGTCAACATGTAGAAGAATGAAATTAGACCCATACATATCACCCTGCACAAAACTTAAGTCCAAGTGGATGAAAGACCTCAACAAAAAGCCCGACATACTAAATCAAATAGAAGAGAAAGTGGGGGAAAGCCTCTAACTTACCAGCACAGGTGACAACTTCCTGAACAGAACACCAATAGCTCAGGCTCTAAGACCAACAATCAATAAATGGGACCTCATGAAACTGAAAATCTTCTGTAAGGAAAAGGACACTGTCATTAGAACAAGCTACAGACTGGGAAAAGATCTTTACCAATTCCACATCCGACAGAGGTCTAATATCCAAAATGTATAAAGAACTCAAGAAATTAAAGAAAAGTTGTCTTTTCAGGAAAGGCATGTGATCTAAAATGTCAGCATCACCTGCCAGCCTGACTATGTGTCTTCTTTCCCGGTTTTGTTTCTCTTGCTGGTACTTTTAAGAACCTAAGATTATATCAATTTAACTTACTTGTTCTTTATTTTAAGGGCCTCACTAGACATAAAATAATTCTATGTGTGCAGGGATTGTGGTGTGTCTGATTTACTAGAGGAGTATATATCACAATATCTTCACATAATTTTCATTCCATAAAGATGTGCTTAGCAAATAAGTGAAATGCTACAGGAAATAGCAATATATAATTTCAAGTAATACTTCAATTAATACATAGGTATGTGTGTGTGTGTTTTAAGGGGGTGTGTTTGTGTGTGTGTGTGTGTGTGTGTGTGTGTGTGTGTGTGTGTGTGTTTCTGGGACATATATACAGACAGGGATTTATAAAATGGCAAAAAGGTGACAGATTTTTAGAATCTTTCAAACATAATGAATGTTAATACAATTCCTTGGCTTACCAAAAGAAATTTCAAGTTCAAAGAGAAAAGGGAATGAAATAAACTTTGTACATAATAAGAAAATCTTGTTCATGTGTTTTTCTAAGCAGATGTTGATGAACAGCAAAAAACTATTAGACTCCACTTCCAAAGGTGACATAATAATTTTATTTTTTTATTTTTGAGATTGTATTTTAATTATCACCTTTTTCCCTTCCCCTTCTTCCCACCATACCCTCCCATAGGCCTCTCTCTGCTCTCCTTCAAATTTCATAACCCCTTTTACATTAATTTTTATTGTATGCACATATGTTTTTGTATATACATATATATTCCTAAATATAACCTATTGAGGCTATATAATGTTGCTTTTAATGGTTTTAGTTTTAGATGACAATATTTTGATATGCTGTAAATTAAAACTTTTAATGCTTTAACTTTATAATTAAAACGTTATCTTAGAAGTTAATTTCAAAATACATTACATAAAAGAGGTTCACAGTTCAACAAGAAATATATTAAAGGCTATGTAAACAATAAACATTTGAAAACCATTGAATTTGTGTATACTAAAAAAAAAAAACCCTGGCCTTGGATTAAAAAGGTCTCACATCTTCTCTTAGCTATGCTACCTTAGAGAAGTAGCTTGATTTTCCTAGGCCTCAGGTTTCTCATCTATAATATTAAAGAAGGAGATAACATGAAATCTAAAACCATCTCCCCCATTGTAAAATGTAACCTGGAAAATTGTGCATGCTGGGAAGGACTGTCTCTTTACAATTTTATTTTTTTTTTCATATAAATCCCATGCTTCCTTATATGTATTCCTGCTCTGATGGCTGAATGCCTATGGTATCACTAGTGGGAAAGGGAATGAATATATATCAAAGCCATAGCCTGCAGCAGACTTCTTCTTCTCTTCCCGTAAGGAGGCCTCATGCGTAAGTATGGGTGGCACAGCCTTCCCATTCAAGGTCTAGGTACTCTCTGTATTCCCTAGATCCTCCTGCTTCCCCACCCTCTGCTGACCACTGCCAACACTGATGGTATAATAAATACCTTCCCTCAAAAGTTTTGGTCCAAGGAAAGGGCTATGCAGGCTCTTGAAACAGACTCATGATCATTTGGGCAAGGGATCCTTAGGGTTTAAGTACTCAGGTAAGCATACCAAGAAGCCACATCCCTGTCTTATTTCATGAAGGATGTGTCAGGGAAAAGGAAAATAACAAGATCATACAACATTCAGAAGCCAGGGAGTGGGTCCCATTTGATAGGTCTAATGTGGTATTGTCTGCCCCTTACAGTTACAGAATGATTTCTGATCAGGATGAATGTTCCACATATGTGCATGTACCCCTCCATACACTGAAATAGAGATGCTGCACAACAATATAAAAGGAGAAACTCTTGATCTGTCAAAGAGCATGGATGCATCCCCGGGAGTATGCTAAGCAAAAGAAACCAGACACAAAGGAGTATAGACAGAATGCTTTAATTTACATGAAATGCAGCCAGATGCAGTCTATAGTGATAGAAAGATTAGTGGCTACCTTGAGCCGCAGTAAGGGAATTGGAAAATAAAAACCTGAGATTTCTCTGGGCTGATGAGATTGCAGTTACTTGATTATCACAGTGGCTACACAGATGTGTACATTTGTTAAAACTCATCAGATATAAAATGGGTGCATTTCATTGTATGTAAATTATACTTCAATGAAGTTGATTTATGAAGAAAAACAAGCATCAACAAGAGGACTGTGTGGCAAAACTAACATCTGTTTTAAAAAAACATACATTGAATATCATGGTAAAATTTCTCTTGCTCTCTCCTGCTAGAATTTTTCTTAAATATGGGGGCACATGTTCTGGAAAGAAGTATATGTGTGCTTATGTATAAAGCAAGGGGCTATCACCTATCAGTCATACTTAAGAGCTAATTATGACCTCAGATATGTTTATTGATCTCACTCAATCTTCAATCTATAATAAAAACAATTCTCATAGAATGCAGTGTGAACTCAAAAGCCCTAAGTTCACATATAAGGAAGGCCTACCTCTTAGAACTGCAGGGTCTTGTGTAATTGTCAGAGTAGACAAGCCTGCTGGGTTTTGTCTTATTCTCTCCAAGGCCCTGTAAAAGAAACCACTTTGATCATGACTGTTATGGAAGTGAGAAAACTGAGGCTAAATTCACATCTAACAAATGTTAGGACTTGTCCTGTTACAAGTGCAATTTGCATGACTTTGAAGGCTAGAGTCCCCTTCTTTCTAAAGCTGAGATAATGATGGTATGTACATTTAGGAGCACTTTGAAAAGAAGTGAGAGGGCTTTGTGTCTTTGAACTGATGTGTGCAATTGGTGTCAACAGCTTTGTTACTAGGGGCACAAAGTTTCCAGTCATTCTCAGCTTTTGAATTAAAGGCAGACATCAGCACTTCCTGCTCACCTTCCTCCTGGCCAGCTCCCCTCTGCAACAAAACAGCAACTAAACCTGAAAAGTTCTAAAGTGACCACCATTGTCATTATAGCTACTAGAGGGTGTTCACTTAACACAAGAAGGTGCATACTACTATGCTTTGGCTATTGATGGAATTTAAAGGCATTCTTTCAACTCAAGAGTCAAGATCTTACATTATTAAAGATTTATTACACGAAATTCCAAGTTCATAGCTGGACATGACAACTATGTTTAGAGTCTAAGCACTGAGGATAGGAAATAAATAATGGATCCAGGGTTCAAGGCTAGTCTGTATGGGTTACGTGACAGGACCTCGTTGAAAGATAAACAAAGGAAGGGAACAATATGGGAGAAGAGATCTAAGTTCAAACAAAGGAAGTTTAAAACTCTCATTTGAGGTGATTGTTCTCCACATTAGGACAACCTCACAGCTAATCTCCACCCATGTACAACGACCCTGTGGTAAGAACCTAAATGTTGTAGATAGATTAGTTTCTATTGCAATAGTATTATGTCCATTCAAACAAATTATCCAATAACCCTCTGACTTCATTTCTTGTTCTAATGATGAGAATTGGGATGATTCTGATGCATAGAAAAATCAAAAGCAGCATCAAAATTAGATATTGCATGGTTGGCTTCAAATACCCCTATATAACTCTCTTTGCTGAGTTACATTGTTATGCAATCAACGGAGGACATTGGCAGGAATATTTTGGCAGAGTGTCCCACACACTATAGGAACTCAGTGGTGCTACTATCCCTCCTACCCACTAATCCTCTGAGGTTTAAGAGGGCAAGATTCTCTCAGAAGCACTCTATTTTTTTATTGTAGCAACTGAGTCAACAGGGGATGCACCCACCTTAACTTCTGGGAGAAAGGGGGCAGTTAAAATTGCAAGAGAGGTTTCACCATGTCTAGGCTAAAATTCCCATCTCTCCACCACAGGAAACACTGTATGAGAAGACTCTCCCAGAGGCTAATTAACAGACAGCTACAGTCACCTAAGATTTAAAAAAAAGAAAGAAAGAAAGAAAAAAAATAAAAGGGAACCACCAGCTGTCATTGATTGTTGTTATCACCTTTTACAACAGTGTATCTAAGGAGAGGACATTCCTAGCAATGGCTGCCAACAATGTCCAGAATGGTTACTTAGGACAAGTCTAGCCTCATAGGTAATGCTGTCAGATATAATGAGCATCCTTAAATGCCCTAAAGCCAGTTTCCTCTACTGTGACAGAGGTGATCACCATCACCATCACCATCATGCAGGGCTCTGCTCTAAGAGGATCTGCCAGGCCCCCTTCTGTTGAGTAACAAAGAATCCCCGCAAGCTATAGGTCAGGATTCTGAGAAAGAGTTGGAGCCAAGTGGAGTATGGATGCCATTCTTGAAATTTAGAAATGGGATGTTGCTGAGTCAGTAGATATCTGCAGTTGATGGACTTGTGATGAAGATTTAGCAGCCAAGGGTACCAGTGGAGCTGCCATGTTTGACCCATGTTCTAGAGAAGCAGAAAAGGTCATTCAATCTGAAAGAGAGATGAAGACTGATGCAGAACCACAATCAGAATATGAGATAAAAGTCAAAAAAGGTGGAAAAGAAATAGAAAGAGATCTTGAATGTTCTTGATGTAGTCTGCTGCATTTGGTCCTTTTAACTCAGATAGACTTGAGTCATGTCCAATACCCTCCTGTCAGTTTCTTCCATCCCAATTCTTAAGGTTTTATTTCTGTGATTAACCTATAAGATTACTGATTTTCCAAGACAGCCCATCATATTAAATCTTCATCAAAAAGTATTTAATTTCCATACAAACCATTAGGTTTCATTATGAGATTTTCAAGTAAATTATTTTGTTGCTAATTATCCTCCATCCCCCTTCATCCTCATTTCTCTGACCTCCCTTGTCCTCTTCCACACCCTGTAGCTTCTGTGATTTTGAATGAGAATAGTTACCATGTCTTCATATATTTGAATGCTTGGTTCCCAGTTGGTGGAACAGTTTGAAAAGGATTAGGAGGTGTGCCCTTGTTGGAGGAGTCAACTGAGGGTTGGTTTTGGGTTTTCAAAAGCCCATGCCATTTCCAGTTAGTCTTTCTCTGCCTTATTGTTACTGTTTCAAAATATGTGTTCTTACCTGTTGTTCCAGGGCCATGACTGCCTGCCTGATGTCATGAATCCCATGTTGGTCATGAACTCACTCTCTGAAACTATAAGCCCCCTATAAACTCTTTCTTCTATAAGTTGCCTTAATCATGGTATCTTTTCACTGCAATAGAAAAGTAACTAAGAGAGACACCTTTCCACTTGTATGTCACCTATGCCCTAGTGCCTGCCCCACACCTTATGCAACATGTCTATTTCCCTCTTATGGTCTCTTTTCTAGTTTCGCAGCCTATGTCTACACTCACCCCCACTCATATACATACAAACACATAAACAAAAGCTAGGATCCACATATGAGAGAGAACATGTGATTTTTGTCTTCCTGAGCCTGGGTTACCTTGCTTAATATGATACTTTTCATGTCTATCTTGCTGAAGATTTCATATTTTATCTTTCATTACAATTTTAAAAATTCTCTCTCTCTCTCTCTCTCTCTGTGTGTATGTGTGTGTATGTATGTGTCACATTTTCATTGTTTATTCATCTGTTGAGGGTTATCTATCATTGACTACATTTGAATGACTTAGAGTTCTATTGCTGTGAAGAGACACTATGACCACTATAATTCTTATAAAGGAAAATATTTAATTGGAGCTAGTTTACAGTTTCAGGTGTTTAATTCATTATTGTCATGGTGGGAAACATGGTGGCATGCAGGCAGACAGACATGATGCTGGAGAAGGAGCTGAGAGTTCTACATCTTATTCTGTGGGCAGCAGGAAGAGAACTGGCTACAGCTTCTGAGACCTCAAAGCCCACCCCCGACTCACATACCCCCTCCAATAAAGCCACACACCTACTCTAAGTCCACATTGCCTAACAGTGTCACTCCCTATGGGTTAATGAGAGTCATTTTCTTTCAAACCATCACAATGACTGAATGTTTCTCAAAGGTTAATTTTCATAGGGAGGTTGTAAGGAAAGTCTGAAAACAGGTCCATAAATTAATAATGTACCCTCCAACCACCAGAGTTAAAAAAAAATTCTAGAAATAACATAGGAGAGCCACCTAAAATCAACAATATCAATGAAATTCTGAGCCTAGCCTACTGCCCATTTTGTCTTGATTCTCCTTCCAGCCTTCTCTCCATTCTGACTCATTTTTTTCCTCCTACATTTACTCTCTTGCCTGGATTTTACCTTGGCCTCATAATTAAGCCTGCCATCCTCCTGCCTCACCCACTCCATTCCACTAACCCCATTGGCAATCTAGTCCTTTGTTTAGTCATCTTCTCTTTTATCCTTTGCCTCCTCCATAAGATGCCCTTTATGAGGTCCAGGATATTATGAGTATTGCTCATCCATCAGATTTAACTATCCTTAATGATTTTCCAAAGTATAAAGCATATGCTTTCTTTCTAATTGTTTGGTAATGGGCTGAGCTAGTTTTATTCATGCTTATTGTTCCTTTTCCATGTGCTCTTGAAGCTCTGCAAGGCCATAGACAGTGAACAAGTCATCTTTCAAGCCCCAGTACTGTACAGTCAATACAATCAGACCTTGAAAAACTTTGGATGGATGAAAGAATGTGATAGCTGGGAAGAAAAGTAGGATGAGGACGTGAAGCTGTATCAACAATGTCTGAGGATAACATTGCACTGTGATAGCCATGTAATAAACCCAAGAACTTATTGCCATGAAATATACTTTATTATCATCATGGAAATCTAAAAGAGGTGTCTCCATGAGGAATTTTAGAAATTCCTGATGAAGCTTTTCTCATCTGGGGATCTTCCATGTTGGTTTTGGCAGATGTCAGCAGGACTAGAAGTCATCTGAAAGTACATTTATATAGGCATGCAAAACATCAAGCCACATAATGTTGATAGTAGCTGTTGGCAAGGGGTTCAGCTGAGATTCAACTATAACACTAACATATGTCTAAGTGTGGTTTGGATTTTGTCACAGTAAAAACACCAGAACATAGAGTTCTTTTATATCTGCAGAGAGATCCAGCATGAGTATTCTAATATTCAAGGCAGAAACTACATAATATTATAGGACCCAGGCTCAGAAGTCATACAACATCAGCTCTACCATTATCTATTAGATGAAACAGTCACATGCCTACCAGATGAAACAGAGAAGGCTGTCCCACAGAGTTTTGGAGCCACTTACTAAAACTGACACAGTTTTAAACTTTTCTGGTCTATGTACTTTTTATTTATCCTAAATGAAATCAATGCTCATATAATTTATATAGTTTATTCACAGTCACAGGAAAAAAGTGACAAAGTCCCTTCACTTCAGCCAGTTCACCTACCATTTTCTTCATTACTTAAAAAGGGAAAGATATATTTTCACTCCTGAAGTTTTAGTCATTGCTCCATTGTTCTGGCACCTGTAGTAAAGAGGACTATTATGGTAGCAAGCACATGCTAGAACAAAGCTCATGGTATCTTGGAAGCAAAAATATATAAGGATAAGGAGGACCCATGTACCAATATCTCTTTTAAGGGAATACCCCCAGTGACCAATTTCTTTCCACTAGGCCTTACCTAGTAAAGGCTCTTCCACATACCAAGTGTGGCACTGGCTGGGGACCAAACATTCAGGACATAGGCTCCTGAAAGACATTTAAAATTAAACTATAACACTAGAGAAATGTTTCTGCTCATATATAGTATTAATATGAGAAGAATTCATGTGATCAACAAGGAGAAAGACACCTGTTTATTCTGATGTAGTTTATGTAAA
>CAJQZJ010000622.1:802502-820974 GCA_907164525.1 Lophiomys imhausi | reverse complement strand
GGGGAGTAGGGAAGGGATTGTGATTGAGATGTAACTTGAAGAAATAAAAAATAAATTATTAAAAAAAAATCGATACTTCACCAAATTTGAAAACTTAAGTGAAATGGACAATTTTCTTGTTAGATTCCACCTACCGAAGCTAAATCAAGATCAGATAAACAGATTAAACAGCCCTATAACCCCTAAGGAAATAGAAACAGTCATTAAAAATATCCCAACCACAAAAAAGCCCAGGGCCAGATGGCTTGAGCACGGAATTCTACCGGACCTTCAAAGAGGAGCTAACACCAAAACTTTTCAAACTCTTTCACAAAATAGAATCTGAAAGAATATTGCCAAACTCATTCTATGAGGCCACAATCACCCTGATTCCTAAACCACACAAAGACCCAACAAAGAAAGAGAACTTCAGACTAATCTCCCTCATGAACATAGATGCAGAAATACTTAATAAAATACTAGCAAACCAAATTCAAGAACACATCAAAAGTATCATACACAGTGATCAAGTAGGCTTCATCCCAGGAATACTGGGATGGTTCCACATACGAAAGTCTATCAATGTCATTCACCATATAAACAAGATGAAAGAAAAAAAACTACATGATAATCTCGCTAGATGCCGAAAAAGCATTTGACAAAATCCAGCACCCCTTCATGCTAAAAGTTCTGGAGAGAATGGGCATACAAGGGCCGTACCTAGAAATAATAAAGGCAATATACAGCAGGCCAGTGGCCAACATCAAAATAAATGGTGAGAAACTTGAAGCATTTCCTCTAAACTCTGGGACAAGACAAGGATGTCCACTTTCACCATATCTCTTCAATATAGTACTTGAAGTTCTTGCTAGAGCAATAAGACAACTAAAGGAGATCAAGGGGATAAACATCAGAAACGAAGAAGTCAAATTATCCCTATTTGCAGATGATATGATAATATACATAAGCGACTCCAAAAATTCCACCAGAGAACTCTTACAGCTGATAAACAACTTCAGCAAAGTGGCTGGATACAAAATTAATTAAAAAAAAAATCAGAAGTCCTTCTTTATACAACAAACAAATGGGCTGAGAAAGAAATAAGGGAAACAACCCCCTTCACAATAGCCAACATCAACATAAAATACCTGGGGGTAACTCTAACCAAGCAAGTAAAGGACATGTACAACAAGAACTTCAAGCCATTGAAGAAAAAAATGCAAGAGGCCTTTAGAAGATGGAAAGATCTCCCATGCTCATGGATAGGTAGGAACAACATAATAAAAATGGCCATCCTACCAAAAGCAATATATCAAAATACCAACACAATTTTTTATAGACTTGGAAAGAGCTATTCTCAATTTCATATGGAACAACAAAAAGCCCAGAATAGCTAAATCAATCCTGTACAATAAAAAAAAAAACATCTGGAGGTATTACCATCCCAGATTTCAAGCTGTACTACAGAGCAATAGTTGTAAAAACAGCATGGTATGGTATAGAAACAGACCAGTAGATCAACGGAATCGAATTGAAGATCCAGAAATAGACCCACACACTTAATGGCCACCTAATTTTTGACAAAGAAGCCAAAACGGCACAAGGGAAGAAGGACAGCATCTTCAACAAATGGTGCTGATCCAACTGGATGTTCATTTGTAAAAGAATGATGTTAGACCCATACTTATCACCTTGTACAAAACTTAAGTCCAAGTGGATCAAAGACCTTAACATAAGGCTGGTCACACTGAATCTACTAGAAGAAAAAGTGGGAGAAACCCTCAGACTAATTAGCACAGGCGACAACTTCCTGAACAGAACACCAAGAGCTCAGGACTTGGGATCAACAATCAATAAATGGGACCTCATGAAACTGAAAAGCTTTTGTAAGGCAAAAGACACTGTCATTCGAACAAAACCGCAGCCTACAGACTGGGAGAAAATCTTCACCAACCCCACATCTGACAGAGGGCTAATATCCAAATCTACAAAGAACTCAAGAAATTAAATGCCAAGAAACCAAATAATCCAATCAAAAGATGGGGGACAGAGCTAAATAGAGAATTCACAAAGGAGTAATCCCTAATGGCTGGGAGACACTTGAAGAAATGCTCAACATCCTTAATCATCAGAGAAATGCAACTCAATACGACTCTGAGATTCCATCTCACACCTGTCAGAATGGCTAAGATCAAGAACTCAAATGACAGCACATGCTGGCGAGGGTGTGGAGAAAGGGGTACTCCACTGCTGGTGGGAATGCAGGCTTGTGCAACCACTATGGAGGTCAGTCTGGCAGTATCTTTGAAAACTTGGAATAGCTCTGCCTCAGGACCCAGGCATACCACGTCTGGGTATACACCCAAATGCCTCTTCACGGAATCATAAGGAAGTTTCCTCATCTCTGTTTATAGCTGCCTTATTTGTAATAGCTAGAAACTGGAAACAACCCAGATGTCCCTCAACCGAAGAATGGGTTAAAAAACTGTGGTACATCTACACAATGGAATATTATTCAGCTATCAGGAACAATGAAATTATGCAATTTGCAGCCAAATGGATGGAACTAGAAAAGCTCATCCTGAGTGAGCTAACCCAGACTCAGAAGGATGCACATGGCATCTATTCACTTATAGTAGAATTTTAGCTATATAGTAGAAGGTATATATATATATACTACAATTAACACACCAAAGGGAACTTGGACATAGACTTCTTATTTTTAATTTTTATTTTTTATATATTAGTTATATTTTTCTATGTTTTTGTCCTTTTTATACATTGTCTGCTTATTGATTTGTTTGTTTAGTAGTTCTCTCTCCCAGGCAATGAGACACTTTTCACTGATGGTACTGCTTCGTAGACCCCCAATGAATGAGGAAGTTTTGGCCCTCATACGACCTCTCAATTGAGATGAGAGACTGTTATATAAGGACACCCCACCCCAGAGAAATGGGATGGAAGTGTTAGGAGGTAAAGAAAAACAATGAAATGTGATGTTTCAGCTTTTTACTACTAATTGTCATAAACTGTTTAGGATAATTAAGAAATGCAAACTAATGGTTATGCAAGCTGGTCATTCTGTTAGGTACTATGACAGCCTATTATAATTACTTTCTAATCTAATCAGAAATAAACCTGCTATGAGACAAGCAACATCTGCTTACCCTAATATAAGAGATAGATAGGGCCTCTTCAAGAACCTCAAGAGATCTGCAGAATATGGCATTCAAAGATGTTTTCATAACTTTTGGTTTTTTTATATCGAGACATATCAACTCCTGACAGCACCCCCTATTCTCCTCCAAGTAGAAGATGAGCATTGAAGAATCTCCAGTGGTTGATGATTGAATTAGTCGCAAGCCTATCTCTTGGTAGGAAAAGTCCCTTGCTCCTACTGTAGACAGAATGCTGTCCAAAAAGAACAAAACCTGGAAGCAGGTAAGTCGATAGCCTAGCTCTGCCAAGACAGGGTAGGTAAGTCCTTCATAACCCCTGCTCTACAATCAATGTCTGTCAGAGAAACGGGGCCAAAGACTGAAGATTGATGCTGTAATGTATGGAGAGAAAATAGGAACTGTCCAGGCAGCCACTGGTATGTCATTTCTTAGTTTGGGAAGCTGCAGGCCCTGTACTTTCTATAAAATCAGATATATTTATCCCTCTCAGGTCTCTGAGGTGGTTGAAGAACAGATAGCTAGAGTCTCATAATTAAATTTTGAGTTGTTTAGGAATAAAGAGAGTGTTATACATCTAAGAAGATACTTTAAAACTGTGTTGCAAGTTAGTATGAATGTTGAGTCAGATATAGAACTTTAAACTCATGGAGATGGTTAGACAGTAGAATGTTAAAGTCAGGTACCAAATACATATGGACTGGACATTTGGTATGTACGCTAAGCCATATAACCCTCATAACTGTGGCCTAATTACCTCTGCTGTTTTGTATTGTATTTATTATTATAAGAGAAAAAGCCATTTGTTGGACTGAAAAGGGAAACTGTAGGGGGAAATAAGATATAACTTAAACTTAAAAGAAAAAAAAAGGGAAGAGGATGGGGGTTTGAGGGTGGATAGTCGGACGGGAGGGGGAATAAGGAGGGGACTGCGATTGAGAAGTAACTTGAAGAAATAAAAAATAAAAGAAAAAAAGGAAACAAGAGGCTGGAGATTTTAATGTAGTATTTGTTTGTTTGCTTTTATTTCTCTGTTGGCAATTGAGATGTCTCATTTGTAAAATGTGAAGGTTAAATTGTGTAAGAATCAAGACTCCTTGTACCTTTCAAGTGGTCTATGTGATTCTCAAAACTGGGGTGCTATCATGTCAGTAGGAGTGGTTGGAAAACTTTGTCCACTTTAGTGTCGTTCTTGGAACTCCAAATGAGCCTGGTCATTCTACACACTATACAGGTGGTAACTGACAAAGTAAGGCTTGAAGGACAACTGTGTATGGAGATACTGTTCAAGATTCCTTTTGCTTGATCTTTGGCTAATTTTATTTTCATTCAAAATTTCACTTACTGTTGAGCTTTAAAGTCAACATCCTGTCCTTGAGCAGGTACATCCCATCAAGTATCCATATCACTAGGGTTTTCTGTGACACATAGCTTTAGTATTTCCCCAGATGAACCAGCTTATTTCTTTGACTCTAGTCATTACACTGTTATGTGGAAAGGAACTGTCCATCATAGCTATGCATTGAAACAAACCACACTCCTTACTGACCTATTCATGGTTTTGAGGTGCCTTAGAAAACTCTTTATTACACATTTGTTCTTGGGGAAATTTTCTCTAAGTCTTGGCTTTGTTGTTTGTAAACTGCTAACTAGCTCCATCAAAGCTGCTGTGAAAATCAATTAATTTCTGTGACATTTCTTTCATAAATACCTATAAGCAAATCTCTGAAATAATTTCTTTCTTAATACCAAGCCTTGTTCTTCTAGTGGATCTGTTGTGATTTGGTTACGAAGTCCCTTCCAGAGAAAGCCTGTTGTTGAAGGCTTGATCTCCCAATTTGGTAATGCTTTTGAAAGAAGAGTGGATCATAAAGGAAAACCTCACCAATGGATTAACACATGCATAGCTGAATGATCGGCGAGTGCGTGGGACCTAGGTGGAGGAAGTACATTACTAGAATATACCTTTTAGAGGTACATCTTGTTTACAGGCCCTTCCTCTTTGTCAGGAGGTAAACAGGTCTGTGCTTTCACCCTTTTTTCTGACTCTGGCTCAAAGCAATGGAGCCAGTGAATCATGGACTGAAATCTCAGACATTATATGACACAACATCTCCCCTTCCTCAATTGTTTTGTGTATTTTTCATAGTAACAAAAAATAATATAATATTCTTGATTTTTTGAAATGTATCTCACATCTTTCCTACTTATTCCTACAAATACCATTTGATATTTTTCTACCTGAAATAGCCCACTGATTCTTCAAGTCTCAACTCATAGATGATAGTCTATGTAAAGACTTTTTCCTTCTCCCAGCTACAGAAAACCATGTTCTTACTATTGTTCCTTTGAGCTTTGTACATACTTCTAGTTATAGGAGCCTTATAATACATTTTGTACATGTGTTGTGTGATCATATTGGACCTTCACAATTTCATTTAACCTTGTAACAACCATAAGATAAGAGTAGATTTACTGTCTTCATTGTTTTAGTGAGAAAATAATTATGAATAAATTGCTGAGAATAAAGGAAAGGTCTGGTAAAAAAAAAAAGAATTCTTTTTGAGTTGCATTTCTCTGGTGATTAAGGATGTTGAGCATTTCCTCAAATGTCTCACTGCCATTAGAGATTCCTCCTTTGTGAATTCTCAGTTTAGCTCTGTTTCCCGTTTTTTTGATTGGATTATTTTGTTTCTTGGTGTTTACTTTCTTGAGTTCTTTATAAATTTTGAATATTAGCCCTCTGTCAGAAGTGGGGTTGGTAGAGATCTTTTCCCAATCTGTAGGTTGCTGTTTTGTTCTAGTGACAGTATCCTTTGCATGGGGTCCCATTTATTGATTTGGTCTTAGAGCCTGAGCTGTTGGTGTTCTGTTCAGGAAGTTGTCACCTGTGCTAATGAGTTCAAGGCTTTCCCCACTTTCTCTTCTAATATATTTAGAGTGTTGGGCTTTATGTTAAGGTGTTTGAGTTTTGTACAAGGTGATAAGTATGGGTCGATTTGCATTCTTTTACATGTGGACATCCAGTTAGACCAGCACCATTTGCTGAAGATGCTGTCCTTTTTTCCATTGTACAGTTTTGGCTCCTTTGTCAAAAATTAAGTGACCATAGGTGTGTGGGTTCATTTCTAGCTCTTCAATTTGATTCCATTTATCAACTGGTCTGTTTCTATACCAGTACCATGCTGGTTTTATTACTATTGCTCTATAGTAAAGCTTGAAATCTGGGATGGTGATACCTCCAGATTTTTTTTTATATTGCATAGGATTGATTGAGCTATCCTGGGGTTTTTGTTATCCCATATGAAGTTGAGAGTTGTTTTTTCCAGGTCTATAAAGAATTGTGTTGGTATTTTGATAGGAATTGCATTGAATATGTACATTGCTTTTGGCAGGATGGCCATTTTTATTATGTTGTTCCTACCTATCCATGAGCATGGGAGATCTTCCCATCTTCTGATGGCCTCTTCAATTTCTTTCTTCAAGGACTTGAAGTTATTGCCATACAGGTCTTTCACTTGCTTGGTTAGAGTTACCTCACAGGTATTTTATATTGTTTGTGGCTATTGTGAAGGGTGTTGTTTCCCTAATTTCTTTCTCAGCCCATTTATCTTTTGTATAAAGAAAGGCTTCTGATTTTTTTGAATTAATTTTGTATCCAGCCACCTTGCTGAAGGTGTTTATCAGTTGTAGGAGTTCTCTGGTTGAATTTTTGGGGTCACTTATGTATACTATTATATTGTCTTCAAATAGGGATAATTTGACTTCTTTGTTTCCAATTTGTATCCCCTTGATCACTTTTAGCTCTCTTATTGCTCCAGCAAGAACTTTAAGTACATCTCACACCTGTCGGAATGGCTAAGATCCAAAACTCAAATGACAGCACGTGCTGGCAAGGTTGTGGAGGAAGGGGAACACTCATCCATTGCTGGTAGGAGTGTAAACTTGTACAACCACTATGGAAATCAGTCTGGCAATATGTTCGAAAACCTGGAATATCTCTACCTCAAGACCCAGCCATACCACTTCTGGGTATCCACCCAAATGATTCCTCACCAAACCACAAGGACATGTCCTCACCTATGTTCATAGCAGCTTTATTTGTAATAGCTAGAAACTGGAAATAACCCAGATGTCCCCAACTGACAAATGGATAAAAGAAATTATGGTACATTTATACAATGGAATACTACTCAGTTACCAGAAACAAGGAAACCCTATAATTTGTAGCCAAATGGATGAAACTAGAAAAATTCATCCTGAGTGAGCTAACCCCGACTTAGAAAGATGTACAGGCATCTACTCACTTATAATTGGATTTCAGCCATATAGTACAGGATAACTATCTTACAATCAACACACCAAAATGATCAGGAACATAGACTTTGTTATCTGTCAAGGGGACAATTTGCCCTAGGGGTGCTACCATGTAGGCCCCCAGTGCAAAAGGAAGCTGTTAGCCCTCATATGACTGTTGAACTTAGAGGGGCTGATATGTAGGGACACTCCACATTGGAGGAGTGGGATGGAAGGAATAGGGTGTATAGGGTGGGAGGGTGGAACTGGGAGGGGTGGAAAGAGGGCACTATGATGTTGATGTAAGCTGATGTAATAAATAAACATTATAATAAAAAGCATTCTTTTGGAAAGACTTATTTTTCTATTTTACATGTATGTGTGAGTGCCCATATGTATGTGTGTGCCTAGTAGCCTTGGAGGCCAAAAGAGGGGCAATAAATTCCGTGGAACTGGAATTACAAGAAGTTATTCCTGTCACCTTATGTGGGAAGGTAAGACTATCACTAGTGCCCCTGTAACTGCCAGCTGATGTGATGGTATATGTGGGAAAAAATGGGGATTTAAAATGTTAAAAGTGATGTCACTGTTGATCTTCCAAGAACAAAGACATTTAAAAGAGTGCTAGGAGCCTGGTGTTATCTCAAGTCCTGCCCAGAGTTACAAACTGAGAAGGGACTGCATGCCCTTCCAATGTCATTTTAACAAGTCTCACCTAAGAGTTATTTGATTGAACTGGAGAATCCACCTATCTTTGTCTTTGTTATTTCTGATTTGATGAGACACCAGACTCACTGAAGTTTGTATATTTTTCCCAGTAGAAAAGAGAACCCTGCCTGTCCATTTTGCTGTCCTAACAAAACACCAGTGCTGATATCTATTAGCAAATTCATTTCAGTATTATTCTGACTGACTATATATAAATACCTGCCCTTTCAATTAGCTTTACCACCTTGCTAGCACCCTCCTTAATTAATGAAATGAATACAACCTTTCACATATGTTCATTCTGCATTTGTATGAGAAGCATGTTTTTAACACTTTGAAAACTGAACTACAACACTAGGCACAAGCCTGCTGTTCCTTCAGTATCTTCAATCGCAGGTTTGTGGGTAAAGTGGATTGAAAGATTCCTGTCAGTGCCAATAAGTGTAAGATGCCTTCAATAGAAATAAAGTACCAAGTACTTAGGAGTATAGGCACTGCTAAAGACAAAATAGTCCAATGAAAAATTTCAGAAATGTTTAGGTATAATTATGTAAAAGAAAATAAATTCTAACTGAACAAATAATCTTCAAAATGATCACCGAGCACTGTGGTTTAATACTCATGTCTCCTCCAAAGTCTGTGCTGAAACCTAATTCTCAGAACAACAGTCTGCCATGAGAGTGCACAGGGCTAGTGATCTCAGGACAAAGGAACCATCTAGGAACCATCTGGGAAGCAGAAACCAGCTCACATGAGCTATAGATCCTCTGATTGTCTTGACTCAGACTTTCGAGTCTTTAAAACCATTAAAAAATAAATGCCTATTGCCTCTAAGTTACCCACTGTGTCATATTTTATCATAGCAGTACAAACCAACCAATATACTAGCATGATTATCCAGGAATTAAAGTGTTGAAACCATCAGACTCAAACAAGATCATCTTCTCCTGTCTGGGGATAGTTGTAAATTCTTGTGCTTTAGTTGGAAGATAGTTATGAACTCTCATGGTGTCTGTCTTGGAAATCAAAGTTAGAACACCAATAAATATGAGAGGCACATTTTGCTTCTATCAGGAGAGAGCCTGCAACAACCAGATGATGAGCAACAATCTCGATGGGTCACTAGGCTCCTTACTATCCAAAATATGGTCCAGGGCCAGCAGAAAGAGATACTACCTAAGACCATTTTAAAAGTTTCCAAGCCAAGGCTCAGCTATAACCCAAGGGAACAGGATCTGTACTTTAACAGTATTCCCTGGTGAATGAAAAATACAGTGCTTTGAAAAGCACTGTTCTGCTTTGCAGGGTTCAGAAATGGTGCTCAAACTTGGTCATGATTTAGAATGACCTGGAATGACCTGGAGATCCTTTAGGCCTACAGAGAGTGAGTGTTGTCAGTATCCTCCATAGTAGGATGGGAAAGAAGCTGACATATGGAAAACAAAAGGCAATCTTATCAAATCAGCACTGCATAAGAAATTAATCAGCAAAGGGGCTTAACAATATGAGGCTTTTTCAGTTGAGGTTCTTGGAAGAGAGCTAGGGAGAGGGAGGCTGAGAGATAGATGGGAAAGTAGCAGCATAGCTAAACCTGTGGTTCTTCACTTATTATTTCCCTCGGGAATGAAGATATTTCTGACTCACCAGGATGCCTGTCTCCTCTCCTGGCTATTTCTATTCATTAGGTCTATCCAGAGTTGAAGAGCAATTAGCAGTGGATATGAAACCCAAAACATCCTAAAAAACAGAGGAGAGGAAGGCTGCATCATGCTTTGGCCATCAATGAGATGGCTTAACTGATTCCAAATCTTAGGTAGCTTCTTTTCTTCATATGAAGTTTTACAGTAAGAAACTGCCATTATAATTAAGTTAGAATTCCATCTATCATAGCCTATCATGGCTATTTTTAGAAATACTATTCTATGAGCACAAGACAATTACGTTAAGTGCCAGTGGCTTGCAAATAGTTGTCATAGATTTATTTTGACAACTGCGATCCAGTAATCTGTTTAGCACAGTCTTTGTTTTCTTCAGTATCTAAGTGTTGCATGTGGGTCTGGTGGGTTCAGGGGCAACAAACAAAACATGGTGAATGCTAAGAGATATCACTACTGGTAAACTTTAAAAATAATGTGTATGTAAAACCAGTCAACTAATAAGCTTGTTGAGAGTAACTTCATTAGGCTAATGTTAGCTACTGTAATAAACATCCAATATACGGTGGCTCAAACAATAGAAGCTTATAGGTCTCCCACATAAAATTCAAAATGGGTGTTTTCAGAAAAATATTCAGGGGCTGGGATTCAGACTCATTCCATCTGGAGGATACTTACTTCTTAGATTGGCACATGTCTCAGTCACTTCAGGCTGCTACAACATAAACTGAGTAGCTTATAAACAATCTTACAGTTTTGGCAAGATCAGGGTATCAAAATGGTTAATTTCTATGGTGGTTCTTGCTCCAAATTACAGACAGCCAACCTGTTGTAGCCTCACATGGCAGGGAAGGTGAGAGCTCTCTAGAGTCTCTTCTACTAGGGAACTATTTCCACTTGTGATGGCTCTGTCCTCATGACCTCACAACTTCCTAAAGTCCACACTGCTCAATACCTTCATATCAGAAGTTAGAATGCCAATGTATTAATTTGGAAGACGTACCAACATTCAGTTAATAGCCTAACCACCACATTTTTTTCTACCTCAAACCAGTGGATTAAACAGAAGTGTGTTAGATCTTACATGGAATGGTTTTATGGGTCAGTTTAGAAATAGGAACATATCAGTCCTGGTCACACGGTGTTGTTAGGTGTGGGAGTTTGTGCAGGAGTGTTTGTGTTTGTGTGTGTGTGTGTGTGTGTGTGTGTGTATGTGTGTGTGTGGGCGCAGTTCCATATATATATATATGAGGTATATGGAGGCCTGAGGTCTGAGGTCAACCTTAGGTGTTGTTACTGAGGAACCTATATTTTTGTTTTTGAGACATGGCCTTTCGTTAGCCTGGAGCTCCTCAGGTGGATAGGCTAGCTGACCAATGATCTGCCTCTGCTTCCTCACTGCTAGAATTATAAGCACATGCTGCTTAACCAGATTTTTACATAAGTTTGGGGTGGTAAATTCAAGTTCTCCTGCTTATAAAGACCAAATTTTATCCATAACCATTGATCAAATTTTATCAGTTAGCACTCAGACCTTTGGCCATACCAAAATGCAACTGAAGCTAGGATTGGAGACTAGCTGCATACTCAGAAGACAAAATGGTTTAGCAAATAATTTTCTTCCAGTTAGTCAAGAATGCTGCTTCAACATGGGCTGAAACAAAATAAACCAACATCATATGACCTGGAATATAGGAAGGGTTCCAATAATGGTAGAAACACATTGTTTTAGCTATCTATATATTCGTATGAATTTGTGATCATGAAAATTTCTTACACTAGGTCATGACCATAAAATTAAAACCATTCTTCTAAGGTAAGTTCCCTATAGACAGTATGAGCAGAGGAACCTGAAGAAGAAAACAATAACTCAAATGCTAAAGGGAGATTTAAATCATTGAGAAGCTGGCCAACTAGGAAGATGCATAAATATTCATAAGCAACAACAACAGAAAAGTAAGACACCACTGTGTAGCTTCTCCTGAAAACCACTGGCAAATAAGTGAGGTTGAACTGAAGTACCAACACATGCACTTGATAGCAGCCTACCTCTAGTCTCCAGGGAACTAACCAGTAACCATGCATGCCAAGTATGAGTGGAAAATTCAGTAGCCAAATGTGCATGGAAAACCAGCATGAATCCAGAGCATGAGGCTATAAATAAAGGTTGGATAAAAGGCTGATTCTGACACCTTTTGTGTTTAAAAAAAATAAGCTCCAAACACAGCATAGAAAGAACCACTCTTTTACTGTGCATGGTGCTATATATGAGTACTAGGGTACAAATGTGAGTACATTTGAGCATGTTCTCATGTAAGGACTGAGACACAAGAAAGGTAAAACAGTAGAAGGGTGCAGAATGATTGATAATTGTCAGCAAATGAATGAAGCTCAGTAGAGCCATTTTCAAAGAGCATAATATAGGAAATTATTTCAGTGGGATTTTCTAGGGAGAGGGGACCTAGGTGAAAAGAACACAGCAGAGATGGTGTTTCAAGTATTAGAATCTGTGGTGAGCCACAGAGTGCAAACTTGTACAACCACTATGGAAATCAATCTGGTGATATCTTAGAAAACTTGGAATAGCTCTACCTCACGATGCAGCCATACCCCTCCTGGGCATATATCCAAAAGATTCCTCACCAATCCACAAGGACACCTCCTCAACTATTTTCATAGAAGCTTTATTTGTAATAGCTACAAACTGGAAATGACCCAGATGTCCTTCAACTGAATAATGGATAAAAAAAAAAAAACTGTGGTACATTTACACAATGGAATACTACTCAGCCATCATAAAAAAGGAAATCATGCAATTTGCAGCCAAATGGATGGAGCTAGAAAAGGTCGTCATGAGTGAGCTAACTCAGACTTAGAAAGATACACATGGCATCTATTCTCTTATAACTGAATTTTAGCCATCATAGTGTAGGATAACCATCTACAATCAATAGACCCAAAAGAGCAGGAACAGGGACTTGGTTACCTGTCAGTGGGACACTCCACCCTAGTGGAACTGCCATGTATGCCTCCTGTGAAAGAGGAAGCTCTTAGATCTCATGTGACTAATGGAAGGGGGCTGATACATGGACACACTCCACACTGGAGGGATGGGATGGGTGGGAGGGGGTAGAAGGTGGGAGGGAGGTGCAGAGAGGGGGTGGAGGGAGGGAGTGACAATGTAGACATAAGGAAGTGATAAGTAAACGTTTAAAAAAAAAGAATTGAAAAAAAATACATTTTTTAGAACTGAAGATGCCAGACCCACATTTGGCTCCCAAAGAGATCATTTATTCTTTCCATTATGCAAATTAGGAAACTGAGTCATAGAAATTACACTGGGGATGTGAAGAATTCACCAGACAGGATTGTCTATTTGTGGAGCAGAATATACTAAGACAGCAGAAAGTTCAAATAGTGACCATAGGCCCCTTACGGAAGGGTAACTGAAGCTTTTGAGCAAAGACTCAAGCTAGCCATTCTTACTTGGATGCCATGGGCTACACCTTCCCCAAGGCGAAAGAGCCGAGAGCAGTGAACAGTGTGGACATTTTATTGTGTCCCATCACTTTCTTGCTGCACCACCCTCCAAAAAAAAAAAGAGTGTGCTGAATCACCTGTAAAACAGGCACTCCACTCAATTTTCCCATGCAGTTCTATAAAATGCAACCCCTTCCTTTCTTTCCCATTCCTCTCCCACCACCCACCACCCACCGGAACTAGGCTGGATGGAGACAGTCATTTCTTAGAAACACCAAAAATACACATTACATCATTCCTCCCACACAGCCTTCCACCCCCAACAACCAGCCAAGTAATATGAGCCCCTCTGCACAGCCTGACATAGCCTCCCTTTGAGGTCTGTGTTTTCCCTATTTATTGTACCTGGGAGACTGACAGACATATGTTTTATGATACATTATATATTAGGCTTGGCTCGAGGCTCCATTTCCATTAAGATGACTAAAGCACTAAGTTATAGCTGCCTGGACCTCCCCTGCTATTTGTTCTCTGAAGCTGTTCACTGAGATGTATTTCTGTCTTTTAGTGTGACATTTGCTCATAAAATGGACTGAGCTTGGCCATGAAAAAACCAAAGACTCCCTATTTCTACAATATTTTTAAGAACAGAGCTCTAGAGCTCTCATCCTGAAATCTTCTAGTTCTCAGTTCTGATGATTGCCTGAAATAGACCAGTGCTCCCTGAAACTGCAAAATCACCTCTCTCTTTTAAATACCAGCTAAAACTGAGAAAGATGCAGTAAAAACACATCTACTATTTTTCAAAATGGGGTTATGAGAGTTGCTGCTTCCTTTAGGCAACTGCTCCACTATCAGCCAGTCAGCCAGTGGTTACTGCTCAGGAACTGGTTAAATGTTCACCCTCATTCATAAGACCCACACTTTAGAGGCTTAGTGGTTTTACTGTTAGATTTTTTAATTTGGGATAATACTTTCAGATCAATTTAGACAGCATGTTTTTGCACAGGTAATTAGTAAAATAAACAGAGTACATAAAAGTAGAAGCAGTATTCAAAATAAAATCAAATTTCATCAGCACTATAACCTATGAATTAAGACTGGTAAGGGAAGCCGGGCATTGGTGGTGCACGCCTTTAATCCCAGCACTTGGGAGGCAGAGGTAGGTGGATCTCTGTGAGTTCGAGGCCAGCCTGGTCTACAAAGTGAGTCTTGGACAGCCAGAGCTGTTATACAGAGAAACCCTGTCTCGAAAAAAAAAAAAAAAAGACTGGTAAGGGAGAAAATAATTTCATTTATTCTGTGCAAGAGTCATTGATTAATGGAAAATACACGTCAAAGAGCTTCATTTGCGTAATCAAGGCTCTGCTACCTCAAAAAGCTCTAACGGAAAGGGCTCCCTGTAGTATACACAGACAAACAAAGACCCCTCACTTTGCTACATGGGTCATCATCCCCATCCGTGAAAGCTACTAGCTTCATGGGTGTAATTACAGTTGGGTCCAGAGTGACCACTAAGTTGTACCATAGACAGACACTGAACTAATTATAGATATTTAAATATGTACAAAAGATGAGAACCAACATCATCCTTGGTAATTCTGTTCACCTGTACGATGGCAGTGCCCTACATATACAGATGACTTTTCCACCATCTCACTTCCTATAGCTGCATCTTATGAAGAAAAAGCTCCCTCATGATTCCACATCCAAAGATGAGCCACTCTTCAATGGGTGTATGGAGCCACCATTCCCAATGGCCTTCATGTTCACTGTCGCAAGAAATAGAAAGCTTTGGGATGTTGATTATTTTTACTTTCTTAACACAGGATGGTTAATATTTTTAAGGCTCCTTTTGAAAAAGTAATGAGATATTAAGGTGGCATATCACTGTACTTTGCTTTATCCTTGCTTTACCAAAGACGGACAGATATTAGTCTGGAGATAAGCTGCTGTGTACTGAGAAGTATTCCCATTTGAGTATAGTCTGAAACAAGTACAGACTTAGAAGCTCATGACTGAAGCAGAACCTCTAGAACAGCCAATTGATATTGCTGTCAATTGAATTAAACAAATCCTTACTCCCTCAGCACAACAATAAAACTAGTTTTAAAAACATTCTGGACTCTGGAAATTGGCCAAAGAGATAGAGTAAATTGGTAAACATTTATTCAACAAAACTTATTCCCTCTGAATAAAAATGGGAAGAGTTTGGTCTCTTCTCCTAAGACTATTCAAAGTCCTTCCTATCAGCAACATGGCACTGTAATTCTCCTAAAATAGGACAGGCCTGAAGGCTGAGTAGCTCCACTTCTGGATAAGCTAATATGATTTGGAGTAGAACACCTATGCCCAGGATTGTTGTTGCAAACAATAGCAATCTTGGAGCTATACCATCAGAGATGAATAAAATCACAGCTAGTTTGAAATTTCTATACCAGATGAGTCAGACTTTATACACACACACATACACACACACTATATATTTAGCAGCATCTAAAATCTGGAGCTAGAAAAAAGATAATTAGTGTGGGAACTGGTGAGTTTCCACATATTCCTAGGGGACTAGAAAATTGTTCTATGCTTACAAAAGACAGGAGAAATTTTGGTGAGCTACTTTTCTCTGGATAAAGGCAAGACTTAATCAGCATAGAAAATAAATGCTATAGCAAATGTGTTGAACTTTGAATGCCATTTCCCAAACCATAAACAGAACTATCAACATCAGATAAAATTCTTACTGGCTCATGGTGCTAAGAAACACAGCCTCTAATAAAACTTTGCTAGCTCAGACACTCTAAAAAAAAAGCTTACAATAAGATCATGAATCTTCCTTTAATTAAGTAGAGCCATCAGTGACTATACAATGATGGGAATACAAGTCCTGTCCAGTCATTTCCACGCAAGTTACTAAACAGTAGCAAAAACAGAAATTACACCCAAACTACAGGGAATGGGAGCCTGTAATTGATATAATCTAGTATTAAGAATATCAAGTTATCTACAAAAAGTTATGCGAAACAGAAAAACAATCAGAACAATGCAATCCACATTCAAGAGATAACTCCAGGCAATTAAGAAAAAAATTGAAAGACTCTGAGTGATGAACTTACCAGCCAAAAACTTTAAAATAAGTTCAAAGAACTAAAGGAAATCACATTTAAAGAACTGAAAGAAAACATAGCAATAGCTCACCAAATACAGGACACCATGAGAGAAGTTTTATGGGGCATGGCAAAATACTCTTCTTGTACTTTCTCTTAGTTCTTTACATGTGATCGCCTCGAGATCTTTGAAAATATTTCAAAATTGTACACAGCTATTTTAAAGTATATCTAGAAAGCACATCTGGAATTTTTCAGGGAAAGTTTCTATTGGTGGCCATCTGTGGTAGTTTGAACATAATTGGCCCCCATAGGCCCATAGGAAGTGGTACTATTAGTAGGTGTGGCCTTTTTGGAGGAAGTGTGTCACTACAGAGTGGGGGGCTTTGAGGTCTCCTATGCTCGAGCTATGCCCAGTGTGGCACAGTCTCCTTCTGCTGCCTGCTGATTCAGATGTAGAACTCTCAGCTCCTTCTCCAGCACCATGTATGCCTGCATGCTGTCATGCTTCCCACCATGACAATAATGGACTAAACTTTCAAAACTGTAAGCCAGCCTCAACTAATTATTTTCCTTTATGAGAGTTGCCATGGTCATGGTGTCGCTTCATAGCAATAGAAACCCTAACTAAGATACTAGCTATATCCTTTGTGAAGACCATACTTACCTATATCTTTTCTTGCCTCATTATTTTCTGTTAACAGCTAGATATTTTGAATATTTAATATGGCACATATGGAAATTATATTCACCCACATTCCCCGAGTTTGGTGATACTATTGCTTGGGTTTTGTTTCTGTTTGGTTTTATTTTTGTTTTTTTTAACATTTATTTATTTCTTCAAGTTACATCACAATAACAGTCCCCTCCCTTCTCTCATTCCTGATCTTACCCTCCTACCCTCTTCAGCCTCACCCTCTTATCTGCTTTTTTTTTTTAATTTAAGGTATATCTTCCCCCTCACAGCTCCCCCTCTTAGTCCAATAAAGGGCTCCTTTTCTTATAGCAATAAATACAATACAAAACAATAAGAATAATTAGGCCACAATTATGAAAATTATAAGGTATAACATACATTCCCAATGTCCAGTCCATATATATTTGGCAACTGATATTAATATTATATTATCTATCTATCTTGATGAGTTTAAAGTTCTAAATCTCAGTGTCCAACCTAATTTTCATTACCAACTTAAAAACATCTTCTTAGACCTAGAAGATCCTTTTAATTCCTAAACAACTTAAAATTTAACTGTGAAACCATATCTATCTACTCTTCAACTACATCAGAGACCTGAAAAGGATAAATACATATGAATATACAGGAAGTGCAGATCCAGCAGCTTCCAAAACTAAGAAATGACAGACAACTGACTGCCTGGACAGTCCCCAATTTCTCTCAGTGCATTAGAGTATCTATCTTTAGTCTTTTGGCCCAGTATTTCTGACAGACATTAATTGGACAGCAGGAATTATGAATTATAAGACATGGTCTCAATATGTATCCCAGAAGTTCCACAAATTCACAATTGTTCTGTCTCAGCCTCCTAAGTGCTGGGAGTATAAGCTATATGTGCTTCCCATACCTAACTCTCTGCTTCGTGTTGCTTTAACAATTTTATTGATTAAATTTTATAAAGAATATATTCTTTCTCACGTTTTGCTGTAGATTTTTATTCTGGGTCCAGCCACTTATTAGTCAAAGTTTTTCACATGCTTGGAACAACAACAACATATCTCATTATTAAGTATTTAAGAATATATACCTATTCACACCTATATATGTAATAACAATTAATGGAAAAAAAGAGGCAAAGCTGAGTTAGATAAAGAACTTTTAACTCATGGAGATGGTTTGATAGTAGAATGTTAAAGTCAGGTGCCAAATACATATGGACTGGACATTGGGAATGTATGCTAAGCCATATAACTCTTATAATTGTGGCCTATTTATTTCTGTTGTTTTGTATTGTATTTATAGTTATAAGAGAAAGAACCATTTTTTGGACTGAAAGGGAGAGCTGTTGTGGGGGAGAAAGAAATACCTTAAACTAAAAAAAAAAAAAAAAAAAAA
>CAJQZJ010000622.1:790657-802402 GCA_907164525.1 Lophiomys imhausi | reverse complement strand
TAAAAAAAAAAAAAAAAAAAAAAAAAAAGGGAAGAGGATGGGAGGTTGAGGGGGAGGAAGGTGGAAGGATGGGACTGGAGGGGGGAGTAGGGAGGGGATTGTGATTGAGATGTAACTTGAAGAAATAAAAAATAAATTAAAAAAAAGGCAAATTTGAGCAAGAGCAAGGTAGGGTATATAGGAGAGTTTGGATGGAGGAAATGGAAGGGGGAAATCATGTGATTATATACTATATTTTTTAAATCCTCTATGTTTCAAGGGTCTTGTAGGTACATTGGGAAGTATGGGAATGACTTCAGTGCTTGGACAGATTAAATTCTGCCTTAACTTTTACGTGTTGCTTATTTAGCACCTCAAGATCAGTGGGGCTGAAAGATTAAGATATTCTGGGATCTTTCCTGAGCAGGGACAGTACATATAGCCCTGAACTTGTATATAGCTTTCTAGATTTCCAATAATACAGTGGAACTTAAAAAAAATCTTTATTCCCCAGTACATCTCACCTTTTCCTCCTAAGCATTTTTGTTAATCTATTGTTTGTCACAATTCTTATTCCTATGTGTCTATAAATATCGTAACAAGAGCCCTATAGAAGAGTTAGGAAACAAATACATGCTTTGGGGATGATTATTCCAAAGATCCACTAGACAAATCAACTAAAGGCAATTCTTTGTAAATGATGTTTTACAAAAGTAGATTATTAATTTCAAAAATATGGAGAATGAAACCAAAAAATTTAAATTGTCAACATTCGGTCATTTTTTTTTATAAATAGGCACTCTTGTGTATAATTGTAAGATTTTTTTGAGCTTCCAGACATAATTCTAACAATGTTTGTAATTTTTTTCATTGCTTTTACAGAAGGACAATCATATAGAGTTCCGTCTCCACCATCCTCTCCGATGTCACTGTCTATTCAGAGATAATGTGATCTTATATACAGAAATTCCCAAGAAAACCCACTAAAATACATTTTCTAATATCAAATAAAATTAACAAGATTGTGTGACATAAGATCAATATATATACAAATCAACTGCACTTATGGATACTAATACTTAGCATCTAGAAAATAAATTGAAGGAACTGTTCTAGCCTTAACACCATGAAATAAAATAAAATATTTAAGAGTAAGCATAACAAAAAGTCTAATATTTATTTGTACGTTGCAAAACTATGCATGTTGCACCAAGAAATTAAGTAAAATATAGATAAACAGAGAGACATTACATTTTTTAAAATTGGAAGACTTGGTATCTATCATTAAATTGCCAAGTCTTGACAAGTTGTTCTATTCTGTAAATTTTATGTAATTCTTATAAAAACCAAGCTGTCTTTTTTTTGGTGCTTGAGTTAAGAGACTGATCCTAACATTTACACAGAAATGCAAAGACCCCAAGATGCCAAAGTATTTGAAGAGAAGAATACTGTGAGAAAGTCAATTCTTTCTGGTTTCAAATGTCATGGCAAAGCCACAGAAATGAGTAGAGTGTGATGCTGACATGAGGTTAAGAAAGCACAGGAATTGGTCCCAGAGAACTGGGATTCTAACTAGGAACTCATACTCAAGGTCAATTGATTGTTTACAAGACTGCCAGGAAATTTGATACAGAAATAATAATCTTTTCAACAAATAGTCCTGAAATATTTTTCAACATCTGAAGAAGGTTGCAAATGACATGCACACAAACCAACAAACCTCATCATAGACTTAAATTTAATGGCTGAAAGTATAAAACTTTCTAAGAAAATTATTATGACCTTGATTTAAGCAAAGCATTCTTAGATACCACATTAAAATCCACCAAGAAAAAACTTAATAAAGTGGACTCTATCAAAAGTTAAAAATTTTGCTCTTCAAAAGTCACCTTTAAGAAAATAGTTCTGTGACCTCTACTTGAGAGCAGTGGTGTGTGTGACAACCTACCCACGCACACATGTCATATGAATGAACACACAATAAAAAATTAAATATATTTTAAAAGTAAGTGTTGGCCACAATGTACAGAAACTAAAATCATTTTGTTTTGCTGGTACAAGAGAGAACAGCTGCTTTGGAAAACAGGCAACTAACTGCCTTAAAAGTTTGAACATAATTTTAGAATGTGACCCTTCAACTCTACTCCTACTTATCTAGCCAAGAGAAAATTTTACAACTACATTCACAGAAAGATGTATATGGAAATGTTTACAAGCACCATTAATCATAACAACAAAAAGGTAGAAACAATCAAGTGGAAATTGAAAAATGTACATCTACAAAATAGAAAATTATACACCAGGAGAGGCAGCCCTCCTCTGGGAAGAAAACACTAATTTGTTGTCCAGTGCCAAATGATCAGCCCTGAAAACACACATATAAGTAACATTATGTATGGACTCAACAGGTTATATTTTGAAATATCCATGTATATACAAATACACATATGCATGCAATAACAAGTAATGGGGAAAAAGAGACCATGAATTTAAACAAGAGCTGTGAGGGGTATGTGGGAGGGCTTGGAGTGAAGATAAACAAAGAAGATATGCTGTAATTAAAATACAACCTCATACTTAAACAAAAAGAAAAGAAAACTGTCCACCAATAAAAAGGAATAAACTTCCAACACATAGTGAGTATACCGTGGCTGAACTTCAAAAATATGCTAACTGAAAATGGCCGCATTCAAGAGACCACATATATTGCATGACTCTACTTAGAGGAAATGTCAGAAGAAAATTTATAAAAATAGTAGATTACCAAGTACCTGAGGCTGAGGAAAGAAAGGTCTAAAATGGACATAAGTGATCATTTTTGTTAGCAGGGGGTGGGGTGATGGAAATGTTCTAAAAGGGATCTGTGCTGATGGTTTCTTAATTCTGAAATTGCTTTGAGAATCACTGACCTGTACATTTTAAATGAGAGAACTCATAGTACGTTAATTATGGATTAATAAAGCTGTTAAAAATTAAATACAGCCATAATAATGAAGAGTCTGCCCCTAAATAAATCACTATTAATCGTGTTAAACCATCCAGAGAAGGACAGTGTAGATGAGTTGACCAGAAGCACAGCCTGAGGAAAGGAATTAAGTCCTACAGGCAGATGGTTTATTTCAGCAAATGAAGAGACCACACAGACAGCAAGAGGGACGTAACCCCGGGCTTCTTTCTCATCTCAGGAATCTTTTGCATCCACAACGTCCAATCTCATGCTTTTTCAAAGTGGAAATAAACAATGAATTACGAAGTATTCTAAACTGGAAATTGTAATGATTGTGTGTCCATTGAAGGAATCTCCATTTTCAAAAATGTGTTTTGAAATAAAGGCTCATATCACGTCCTCCCAAACAGAAGAACGTTACTTAATATGGATGACTAAGGAAAACTCAGACTACACTGTCTTTATAGGAACAGGCCCATATGACTTACGCTAATCACACCTCTCCTGCCACACATGCCCACAGCACTACCCAATTTTTTAATATCATTATTATTATTATTACTCTTGGTGTGCAGTTTGTGAACTAAAAGCAAGCTTCTTTATCCATGGAGCCATCTCACTGGCCAATAATCAATTGTTTTGAAGGTAAATATAATAGTTTTCATTTATTGAACACTGCTTTTTATTTATTTATTTTATTTGTAAGAGGTTTGCCTTTATGTATGTACATGTACCAAGTGTGTGCCTGGAGCCTCATCAGATCTCCTGGAAGTAAAGTTACAGATGGTTATGAGCCACCATGTGGGTACTGGGAACTGAACCTGGGTCTTCTGCAAGAACAACAAGTGCTCTTATTCACAGAGCCATCTCTCCAACTCCCTACAGAACAGGTCTTGGGTGCCGAGTATTATAGCCAAGGCTTGAATCCTTTCAACAAACACAACCCTATGAGGCAGTAGTTACCCTTAGCCCCATTTTACAAATGAGGTCTTTCAGGCCCAAAAAAGTCAAGACACCCAGTCAAGATTTTGCAACCAGTGACTGATAGAGCTGAATTTCTTACCTCTGAAGCTCTTCAGGGCAGAGACTGTAATGTTAGCCCCTAGTCTCTATAGTAATAATTCTTAAACTGTTTAATGAAACATAAATTGAAAAAGAATCATAAATTAGTGACTCAGGACATACAGGAATATCTACAAAATAAGTTTCAAGAAACAATGCCCTCACTCTGCATAATGTTAACTGATATTTTTATTTATTCTTTCAGTTTTAATACTATGGTTTAGGAAAGGGATATTGCTCAGTGGTAGAATACTAGACAAATATATACAGGTAGCTAGCTTTATCCACAGTTTAGACTGTCAATCAGAAATATGACAAGTCCAAAGTTTATTTGGCACACCTAATATACCACAGAACAGCTTAGCAGTCTAGCACATCACAGAGTATTGCTTGTATTACCTCATAATCCTCAGGCTGATGGGGAGATGCTCAGCATGCCAAGAAAAGATTGGTCCCAGACTACGTAACACCAAGAAAATCATCCAAATTAAAATTTTCAAGAACAGTTCTTGATGAAAGAATCTGACTTTTGTATCATACTGAAGTCAGAATTGTAAAAACCAAAGCATTTTAAGGCCAGGACTGGCTGTATATACCATATGGAGATGAGATTTCAAGGCCTCTTTAGACATTCTGTAATGTTAAGTGCCTGGTCCTGTGCCCACTCTACAGCCACTCACCCACCAGCCAAAAGGGCAAGAGAGCACTAAAATGTCCAATCAAGTCATCCAATGCACAGCCTGCACTCAAGGGCACATTAATAAGCCAGAACCTGAAAAGAAAAAAAGCAGCAATCTAATTTGCCTGAAATGAAGTGTGCCCCAACAGAATTCTTAGCAACATACTGAGAGTCTGAGAGTTTCAAAGAATTTATCATATTTTCCTAAGACCAAAATAGGACTCAACTCTTCAATTCACATTCCCTTCTAGGAGCCTTTGCCATCTCAAACCTGGCTGACTCACATCTTATCCCCATCAACAATAGAAAACTCAGAATCCAAATTCTGAGATGTTATCGTCCTTTGTGCTCAATTTATAATTAAAGCAGTGTTTTTATTTGAACAGCTTTACTAAATAAAAACATCTTAAATGAATTCCTGCCTACATATTTCTACTTATTAAAATGAAAACATAAGTCTGATTTTCAGCCCTCCTCCAAGTAGTTTATATTGTGTTTATTTGAGGATAGTCCTTCTCTTTTACATTAATATTAATAATCATGTAGAGCTCCCTAAAACTCATCTCTCTCCAGAGCTGCTTCTATTTGCTTAGATTTTCTGCTGATGTAAGTACGTGTGCTGATCAAAAAGTTGAAGAGGGGATTAAGTGAAGCCACACTAAAGGTCTTAAATATGTGTGTTCTCAATTCTTTTCTTGATTGGGGAGATTATTTTGGAAGAGTTATCTCTGTCTACTTAAGAAGAGAGGCTACCAAATTCTATTATTGAAGGTTTGTTAAGGATTACTGAGTTTTTGCTTCTGGCTTTACCCATTTCATTCCTCAGAAGATTCCTTCATGAGGCTCCTGCTGCAAAGTAGACCTTTGAGGCAAGGAAGTTCAACTCTAACATTTCCCAATCAGAAAATCCAAGTGTCAATGACTGCCCCAACTTTGACTACAGCTCCCCTACTTCTCACCCCCTTCTTCCCAGATCAGAAAATTCATCTCCTTTTTCCTAGTAGCAATTGGCCCAAAATCCAGAAGTCATGTTGAATTCCTTACCTTCCCCAACCCCCTATGCTAACTAGTTTTATGACCCAATTTATAGCCACCAGAGGGGAGAGAGCTTCAGTTGAGAAAATACTTCCAGAAGACCAGGCTGTAGACAAGCCTGTGGGGACATTTTCTTAGCTAGTAGTTGATGGGGGAGGGCCTAGCCCATTGTGAATAGGGCCATCCCTGGGCTGGTGGTCCTAGATCCTATAATAAAGCAGGCTGAGCAAGACATTGGGAGCAAACCAGTAAGTAATACCCCTCCATGGCCTCTGCATCAGCTACTGTCTCCAGATCCCTGCCCAGTTTGGGTTCCTGGTCTGACTTCTTTCAGTGATAAAAAGTGACATGGAAGTGTAAGCCAAATAAACTCTTTCCTCTCCAGTTTGTTTTGGTCATGGTGTTTCATCACAATAGTAACCCTAACTAGGACATCCCCCACCATATATATTCCACTAACAAATATTGCTTTAATTTCAGAGTAGATATTCGTTTAATAAAACTACCCTACTCCTGTTCATAAAGAATCATTTTCTCCCGCTGAACCACTACAGTACCCTCACACTGATATCTTTGTTTCTGTTTTTGTTCATTCTAGTCCATTCACTATCCATCAGATGAGAGATCTTATACAAATTTAAAACAATCTAAACAATAATATCACATTGTTCACCTGCAAATACCTCTTAGTAGATTTCCATTGAAGTCAAAATAAGGATGTACTTTCTCTATAATAATCTATACAGGTACCACCTGCTTGCCTCTCCAACTAGCCTATTTCATTGTTCCTAACTTGTTCACTTCAGTGGAACCTCACAGGCTTCATTACTTGTCTTTTAACACCTCATACTTACTTTTTCTAAGAGAATCAGCAGTCACTGTTCCATTTTGCTGGAACAGTATTCCACTATTTCTTTCTATGTTTATCTCTGTTATGGGCGTGGCTCAAATTTTGCCTTCTTAGAGAAAGCAAAAAATGATTGCCCCGTCTAAAGTTTCCCACCCACCAATATCCTGTTTTCATTTTCTTTGTGGACAGGACAGTATTCAGGCAATCCCAACCCCAAATAGCATAAGAACAACAGCAAGTGAAGGATAAGTTTCCTCTCGACTTACTTAATTTGTCCTCCAAAATGAATGAAGTTCTCATAAATCTATGTGCATGTACACACACATATACACACTCCCACCAACCAGGAAAGATTGGCTTCTACTACAGTAGAGGAGGTTTTAAGTTGTTGCCATGCCCATCAAAACAAAACAAAAAACTGACACACATTCTACGAAGAGTCAATCCAAGACTACTTTTATTCACCATTCAATTCTCTTTATCCTCCCATAACACCCCAAATCAACACCCAAACCAAGTCTCTACCCTTCTATAGCTTAGGGCACTACATAAGTTTCAATTCCTTTAACACTTCTTGGAGGGTCATGTATATTAGGGGCTCTCATGCATACACACATTATTAAATGTATTCTCATCTCCTCTTCATCTGCCTGCTCTAAGTTTATTGTTTAGACTCAATGACTGAACATCAGAGCAGAGAGAGAATTTTTCCCTGCCTACTATGGAGTGAATTTTAAGTGTTCACCATAACATTTAGTGTTTGAACACTGGTAGTACTGCTTGTGGAACCATTAGGAAGTAGGTTCTTGTTGTAGGTATTGGGTCATTGAGAGAAAGCTAAAAGACTTAGAGCTCAGCATTGCTTCCTGTGTCATCTCTGCTTCCTGTTCCACTGAGATATGAGGAGGTGAGGATTCCCAGCCGTAAACTCCTACAGCCATGTGGACTATATTATCTCAAACCATGAACCAAACAAAATAAATCCTTCTCCCCGCTAAGCTGTTTCATGTCAAGAATTTAGCCACAGCAAGAAGAAAAGTAACCAATGCAGAAAACTGTTTCTGGGTAAATACTAAGATAAACTTGACTGTGTGATTCTTGGGCCTGTATCACTGGCTTATGGGAGGAATGTGAAAGAGTGTGGAATTTCTAGCTAAAGATGACCTAGAAAATTGCAATCAGGGATTAATGGAAGATTCTGGCAGGAGCAGAGAAAGCCAGAAGGAAGAAAATGATGAATAGTAATGGCCAGATTGTTGAGGTTTCAAATGGTCATAAGGATTCTGTCAGGACTTAAACTGGAGGGCACTGACAAAAAATTCTGCTTCAATTCTGCCTTTGCCTTGAAAATGTGAGTGAGGCTGAATTAAAAAGTAGTGGAGAGTGCAGTCTATACCCCATGCTAGCAGCAAAATGTGGCAACATCTTCCATGTAGCAATAGCTTTGCATATATGGAGGATGTAAGAGGATCATAGAGGGTTGTGCCAAGGTTCAAAAACACTATTTTGGTTAGGCAACATGTAGTAAGATTAGATTTCTTGCCTGGATCTCCTGAGCAGGCTGTGGTTGAAGCTGTGAAGCTCAGTGGAGACTCCAGGATATTGGAGATACCAGAAAAGTGAGACATTTGCCAAGGACAGCTGTGAAAATTGAGTAGAGTCTGCCCAAGAGAGAGGACATAATTGTCCCAGAGAACAGAGCTGGAGCAAGACTATCCAAGCCAACTTGAATGTAGATAATATCATCAAAAATCATAAATGGCAGATATGGAGCTGTGGAGTGTTTACTCTGCTGGGTTTTAGTCTTGTTTGATCCAGTCTTTCCTTGCTGTCATCCTGTTCCTATATTTTGAAATGGAAAGTTTTACTGTATGCCTTGACATATTAGATACATTTACTGTATACCTTGATACATTAGATACATTTACTCTATGCCTTGATATAGTAGGACCATGTAACTTTTGTTACTATGTAACTTTCTCTGCCTTGAGCCAGAGGGGACTTTGATTCTGGGGTTTTGAACAGTATTGGAAATGTAAGATTGTGATGACTTTAAAATTACCCTGAATGTGTTTTGCATTATGAGATGGCCATGAGCCTGCGGGTACCAGAACTAGAATCTTATTTTTATATGAAATATCATATTTAGGTTCATAGGTTTGAACAATTGGTCATATGGTATGCTGTGTGGGGACACTATGGATTTTTTTTAAAGTGGTGCTTCATTGAAGGACTTAAGCCACTTGGGAATGGACTTTGAGGTTTATAGCCCAGTTTCATCTTGTCCCATCTCTGCTTCCTGTTTGCCAAAATATGAGGGGCTAAGGAGCCTCACTCACAAGCTTCCACCACCATATAGCTGTCTGTCCCTTAATATCCTCACAATGATAAGCTATACCCCTTAAAATGTGAGCAGTTAATTAAAAAGAGGTCATGAGTTTGAGAAAGAGCATGGTGAGGGGTGAGGGAATGGTTCCATGGTAAGGGTTGGAGGTGGGGGAAAGGGAAGGAGAATAATGGCATGGTGGCACATGCCTTTGATCCCAGCACTTGGAAGGCAGAGGCAGGTGGATCTCTGTGAGTTCAAGGCCAGCCTGGTCTACAGAGTGAGTCCAAGGCAGCCAAGGATACACAGAGAAACCCTGGCTCAAAAAAGAAAAAACAACAACAAAAAAGCCACATAAATTTAAAAAAGAAAACTTTCATCTCTTAAGTTGCTTCTTATGAGGTATTTATGGCACCAACGAAAAAAGCAATTGATATAAGTACTTATAATTACCTCTTCAGAGAGACTTCCCATGGCTTTCCCATTCTAGTTTTGCCCACTAGTCCACTCACTATCAAATTAACATGCTTGCTTCATTTTCTTCATAGCATTTATCACACTTTAAAGTCATTTTTGAGTGTGCTCGTGTGTGTGTGTGTGTGTGTGTGTGTGTGTGTGTGTGTGTGTAAGAGAGAGAGAGAGAGCACTTGCTCTTGCATATGTGCTTTATTGGAATGTGGGCTTCATGGGAACAGGAATCAGTGTCTCTATTCTTCACTGTTGGGTCCTCTATTCATAGGCAGTGAATAACTGGGCATACCGTACAATTTCTGGCTTTCTTTTGTACATCCATTATTATACAAATAAACAAGCTATCAGTCATGTTTTAAGTAAGCTTTTCTCAAGTGATATCTTTAATGATATCAAGGTCAATAAATCTATGAAACCTAACTTTGAGAAAATATTGTACCCTCATCTCTCTTCTAAATTCAGTTATCCTATTTACTGTAATTTATTGATCTGAAAACAATTTTACTGAGTAATTAGCAAAAAGCCAGGTGTGATGAAAATCCTAAGTATACCACCTAATTGTCACCTTCATGTTTTATCTTTATTAGAAACTGTTTTTTTTAATCCTGTATATATAATATAGTCAAGGACTAATTGCAAATGTACCTTTAAAAGGTTTCAAATTTTGCTTAACATTGGGTAATCAATCAGAAGCCTAGTAGTAATTTCTTGGTAGTTAGAAAGATTTTTATGCCAAACCAAAGCAAAAAAAAAATTGTATTAAGAAAAACTAAGAAACTAAGAATTACTTGGGCGAAAATTACACTATCCAAATATAGAATTTAATATAGGGATTTAGAGCTGATTTTTTCTTTGTTCAAAACTTTAAGAGGAGAAGGAGTATAGAATTTCTTTGAAAATAACAGTGAATAATTTACTGTATGAGAATGTAAGCAGCTGCTGCTCTGTGCCAGAAAAATACCATTAGGGCATAGGTTTCAATTACAAACCACTTTAGTTTAGCCATGAACATTTAGAAGTTAGTAACATTGCACTGAACCATTGAGTGTTTTTGGATCTAGAAGGAAATTTGGCACTAATGTCTCCTGACCTCAATTTATACATGAGGTCACCACAGCCAGACCATTTCTAGTGACTTATACAATGCTTTACATTAAGTTAAGTCATCAAAGAAGAAATCAGAGTCAGTTTCCTGGCCCATTGACTCAACAGGCACAGTTTTTTTGGTTATCTAATTGTCCATCCAACTGCCCTTCCTTATCCCCTATTTCCTTGCTAATAAAATGCTGATTTGTTCAAGAAATAGTCAGAGATTGTACTATTCTTGAGAAGAAAGGTCCCTTCACCAGCTTTGGGGAATAAATTACTATTAATCTAAGTGGTCCTTTCCTGCCCTTTGGCTGTACTGATCTGCCATGGGCCTGTGACCTATTTCTATGTAATGAGATCTAAAATATAATGTTCTGGAAATGTGTCACTTCCTGCCCCTGACCCAAAATAGAAACTCAGAAGAAGAAAAATTCCCCTTCAACTTTTTGCCTTGAACTCAGATATGATATCAATTGTCTACAGTTAAAATAAATACAGCAGACATGAGAAAGAACCTAGGTTATTAATACAGTGGCAGTAATATTGTTCTAAAATTTTAAGAGGTAAAGTGTGAGCTAACCCAGATCCAGAAAGATACATATGACACGAATTCACTCATAACCAGATTTTACCCATTTAGTACAGGATAACTACCCTACAACCAACACACCAAAAGGAACAGGAACATGGTCTTTGTTACTTGATAGTGAGATACTTTGCCCTAGTGGAGCTGCCATGTAGGCCCTCAGTGTAAGAGGAAGTTCTTAGCCCTCATAAGACTGACGAACTGAGGGGAGCTGAGATGTGGGACACACCACACCTGAGGAATAGGGTAGGTGAGAGACACGGTAGAGGATGGGAGGGTGGGACCTAGAAGGGTGGAGGGAGGGAATTGTGATGGAGATGTAACTTGAAGTCATAAATAGCCATAATTTTAAAAAAAGAAAGAAAAGAAAAGTAACTCCCAGCTTCTTCAAGGCAATATTGACATATTTTTGATTGCCAATGGCTAGGCAGCATGCTAACATGAACTACAAAATTCTGAAGGCTTCCACAATGAGTGGGAACTTAGAAGATATGCAAGATGTGTTACTGTCTCTAAGGGTCAAGAAAGCCAAGGAGGGTAAGATGGCTAGGTGGGTAAGAGCATTTGCCATGTAAACCTGATAATCAAAGCTGAATATGAGAAACTTAAGGAAGGAAAGACCCAAGTCTCAAAAGTTGTCCTTACCTTTATACATGCACCAAGGCATGAGTATACACACACACACACACACACACACACACACACACACACACACACACAC
>CAJQZJ010000622.1:775286-790647 GCA_907164525.1 Lophiomys imhausi | reverse complement strand
CACACACACACACACACACACACACACACACACACACACACACACACCATACATACATACACACAGTGTGTAATAATAAATAAATTTTTAAAATAGAAATGTGGAGGCATGAAAAGGGGTGGAGGCAATGTACAATTGTACGCACTTCCATCTCTGAGACTGAGAGCCAGCCCTCTTCTCTGTGAGTCACAAATGAACTTTCATGAAAGCTCTTATTGAAACAAAATTCCAATGTTTTAGAATCATTTTGTATGTTGCATAGGCTTATACTTTCAGTAAAGGATGCCACAAATAAGATACTCCAGAGAAATTCAATAGACAAATTAGCTCCCTAGAAATGCCTTTTGTAAAGACATGAACCGTCCTTTTATATACAACTAGGGATTTTACACACAGGTTCACTTAGAATAGAGTGAGTTCATCATCTCCCTGATTCAGAGTCTTGAAATTGATGTCTAGAACAATAATGATCTTATTTCTTTCATGTTCATCCATTGATTTGTCTTCTAACATTGTCAAGCAGACAAAACAATAAACATCACCATCTATGATCAGTGTCAACTCTTCTTTAAAGACTAGAACATATGTTACCAGTTTAACCACCATGGGGAATGGAGTTTCCTGCCCATTATGGTGTGGGGTTGCCATAACTGGCCACTGAGTCTGATTTCCTCTCTAGAATGAGGACATGGTCCTCACCAGTACTCTTTGCTAACTACTCCAGAAAGTAGGATCTTTGCAAACTTTTTCTTAATCACCAATGCAATAATTAACATTGTAAGCATTTCCAGGAGAATAACAAAAGAGTTCATAAGACAAGAGTTTTTACAATCATTTTTTTAATTTCCTTACTGGTAAGGATCTATGTGGGTAGACTTCCCCTGTCAGCTGAAAGCTCAGTACAAAATCCCAAAGAGGAAAAATGGAAACAAACTACATTCTCTATACTTATGCTTTTGTGTTCCTTTCTTTAAAAGTTGTGTCCTGCCGGGCGGTGGTGGCGCACGCCTTTAATCCCAGCACTCGGGAGGCAGAGGCAGGCGGATCTTTGCGAGTTCGAGGCCAGCCTGGTCTACAAAGTGAGTCCAGGACAGCCAAGGATACACAGAGAAACCCTGTCTCGAAAAACCAAAAAATAAAATAAAATAAAATAAATAAAAGTTGTGTCCTTCACTTAGATGGAAAGTTTGAGTGTATGTATATGCATATTAATACCATGTTATATCTTCTCAGTCCACTTTTTTAAACTTCATCCATTCCTATAACAACTGGTTTCATATTTATTATTTGATGGTACCTTGATTCAGCTCACTATATTCATGTCTCTCAAAACCAGGATCATTCTAGTGTTACCCATAACATGAATCTTGATGGTACCACATCAAGCTAGAAAAGGAAATCAACATCCTAGTAGATATCTCACAATCTGTTGAAAATTAGAATTGGTAAGTTTTTATATCCTGTTCCCAAAAGAAAGAGATCTGAGGTGCAATTATATATGACCTTGCTGCTTTCCACTGGGACTGAGCCCACCAGTCCAAAGCTCCACAGTGCCAGTATCACACATGGGAATAAAGCCTTAGAGTAGCTCTTCCTCCTTCCCAGCTTCACTCTTCCCATGCTATAATTTTGTTAGTGGAAATTTTAGGGAGTTCCACCAGAGTTGCCACAGAATTATAGTCCCCTCTTAGAGTGTTTAGTCTAATAAATAAGAGAATTTAAGGATTGATTCAAACAGAATCTCAAGGACAATTATATCAGAATTTATATAAAAACCAGGGTGTAGTACAGGTGGGCAGAGTAGAGAATATATGGAGGGATAACTAACATTAAACACCCTTGTAAAATTCATATTGAAACATAAAATTGTAGAAGCTTTATATATATATATATATAGAGAGAGAGAGAGAGAGAGAGTTTAAATGTAGTTATACTACAATGTAATTACATTTACATGTAGTACAATGTCTCTCCAAAATACCATAACTTATCAAAGACCAGTGCCGTAAGTGGGGTACCTCTCTTTGGGGCTGTTGGTCCCCACCAAACATTACAGACTATTGTTATGGATCTTGGTTGCCCTCCAGATTTTGGTCAAATGATGCTATTGCTAAAGATATCACACACTTGAGTCATAGGATATGAAATAATCAAGCTTGTACAAACCTGAAAGCTTCATTTCCTACTGGTTAGCTTTCACAGTGTTAGAATATTCTATATACTTCTGGGGAAGAAAAGGAATAGACTTACCCACCTGTGAATTCTGTGAGTGATAATAATGAATGACTAGCCAAAGCATGGCCACTGGTGCAGAAGTAGTGTAGACGTTATAGGAGTAACCAGTTTTTTTGTGATTGGCTTTAAGGCCTGTTCCACAAGTCAAAGTCATGCCTTGCACCACTAACTAGGCAAAACATTAAAAAAAAAATCATGACTGACTACATCATAGGACATAGGGAAGAACCTACTACTATTACTCTGCTAAATGTACATTGGTAATGAACTGGCCCCTAAGTTCTTATCTTCATACCCATAGGTTAATGAAGCTCTGAGCTCTTATCAGAGAAACTTCTTTTTATAGTCAATGGCAATTAATACAGAGACCCACAACTGTTCAAAATATATGAAATAAGATACTTTAGAGTGCTCATCTCTAAATGAAACACCTATATCTTACTTCCTCCTCCAAAGACTCATGGATCACTGCAGAAGAAGCAGAGTAAAGGTTATAAGATCCAAAAGAGTAGCCTGTGCAGCAAAATAGTATTTTCTGAACATCACAGAGAAGTTGAACATATGAACTCACAGCAACCGTGACTTAATCCATAAGAATTGAACAAATTCAAACCAACCAAAATGCAGAATGGATAGAGGAATGTCTCACAAGCCTCCACCCCAAGCTAAGGAGTTATTGGCAGCTGCTGATTGCTAAAGGAAGGAAAGCCAGTTTTCTTCAGGGATGTGATCCTTGAGAGGCTACCCATGCTCCATTAGATATTCCTATAGCCATGCACATTCAGGCAGCACCAAGTGGACAGAACCAATTGAGTTTTAACACAGAACACATGAAGAAGGGAGAGAAAAATAATAGGAGGGTTAAAAAAGGATTGAGGGAAGTCAATGGAGAGTGAATTCATTCAGGACACATTATACACATATATCTTAAACAATAAAAATAGAGGAAAACCCAAGAGAAGGCATCTTGTAAATGCTAGCAGCTTCCAGGAGATGGAAGATGGAGGACAGAAGGAGAAAATGGCATGCCATTTGAGCTAAGCTTTAGAGAAAGATGGAGGATTCCCATAGTACCAGAGGAAGTATACTTACACTCTGGCCAGTATACTAAAGAAAAATTCAGAAGAGAAGAAAAGGGGAAAGTTATGAGCCTAAAGGGACAGAAAACCTAACAGAACTTCATGGGGTTTCTGGACCAACTGCATAAAGGGTAAGAATTCTGGGAAGGAAAAGTACATTATTTCAGTAAAGGGATAATTATTCCTCCTATCTCTTTAATCATGACTTAATGTAGATCCACCTTTCTTTGGTGTTGTCCTTTAGCCAGGTGATTAGCAGGCCAAACTAGAAAAAAAAAATCTCTTATATTTTGGATAGTTTGGAATATTATGTCTCCACCCATGTTAGAGAAATAGCTTTCCCAGGTGCTTCCACAGAGTCCTGATTGACTACTGTAAAAGTTTGGTAAAAAAAAAATACTGTGGTACATTTACACAATGGAATACTACTCAGCCATCAGAAACAACGAAATCATGCAATTTGCAGACAAATAGATGTAACTAGAAAAGCTCATCCTGAGTGAGCTAACCCAGATTCAGAAGATATCATGGCATCTATTCACTTATAATTGGATTTTAGCCATGTAGTAAAAGATAACTATCTTACAGCCAACACACCAAAAGGAACAGGAACATAGACTTTGCTACCTGTTAGTGGGATACTTTGCCCTAAATAGAGTTGCCATATAGGCCCCCATTGCAAGAGGAAGCTCTTAACACTTGTATGACTGCTGAACTGAGGGGGGGCTGATATGTAGAGGCAACCCACACCAGAGGAGTAGGATAGATTGAAGAGGGGGGAGGGGGTGGGAGGGTAGGACCAGGAGAGGTGGAGAGAGGGGACTGTGATGGAGATGTAACTCAAAGTAATAAAGTAATAAATAAACAAATAAATAAATAAATAAATAAATAAATAAATAAATGAAATTCTACTATGTTAAGAGGAAAAAAAAAGAAAAAAAAAGTTTGGATATAGTTTAAATGTGCCTTCCAAAGTTTCATATATTAGAAGTATGACCCTCCTTGTACAGGCTTGCATTAGGTACTTTGCATGTATATTATGGCTTCCAGTATGGTGTTTTTATGGGATTCCTAAGTATGCAAACAAGTGAGTATCTGATACTTGTGCCTTTGGCACAGGGTAGGGGATCTTTTCCTTCTGTTGGTTTACTTTGTCCAACTTTGAGGTGATAGTTTTTGTGTTATCTTATTAATTTTATTTTGTTGTTTTGTTATCTCTTAGAATCCTGTTTTTTCTAATGAGAGACAGAAAGGGAGTGGATCTAGATGGGAGAGGAGGTGGGGAGAAACTGGAAGGAGTAAAGGGAGAGGGAGCCATAATCAGGATATATTATATGAGAAAAATAATCTATTTTCAATAAAAGGAAAAAAAGACTAGAGAATAAGCACACAAAAATAAGTATAGCCCTCAGTATGACAATCTTAGTGATGGTAGGACTTTCAACTTGGTGGGGTTTAGTGGGAGGTCTTTTCAGTCATTAGGGACATTGACCTCCAGAGAGAGAAATGTAGTTCTTTCTAAACACAGTTTCCGAGAGATTGGGTTATCTTAAGGTACTAGAGTACCTTCTATGATTCCCTCTTCTGTATGCACCACTTGCCTCTCAACACATTTATGCTATGACATCATTTGCATTGTTGTGATATGTCCAGAAGGCCCTCACATGTAGCTAAACATATGAGGCTACCTGACCTTGATCTTTTCAGCCTGAAAACTGAGATAACACTTAGCCTTCCTCACTGTTGGATATTTTGTTATAGCAATTAAGACCAAAGACACCAATCTCCCATTCTTATTTCCTAGGTTCTCTTCTAAAAGAAATTATGTGCATCCAAGTCCTGCATTTAAGATCTGTTTTCTATGGATAGCAGTATCCACTATATATCAATTCATAGACCAGTGGAATGTTATCAATTTTCTTACCCCCAAGAAATGCTAAAACTGGGAGGGCAAGTCTTCCTAGCATCTGCCATTTCAGCTGTCATAAAAGAGGCATACTTTTCTGTTAAATAGCATGTATGGCTACCTTAAAACATACCCGCTAATTTTTTAAATAGGTACTTTCATTTACAGCCCTTCCTTCCTCATCAATCTGAGAAGATACCATGGCAATAGAATACAGTAGAAATTAAATGCAGCTTCAAGGCTGAGTTATACAATTCCATAAAGCATACACCATGTGTTTATACATGATCTCATACTTCTGACTTTTATCTGCCATAGAAGAAACCTGACTATTTTGAGGCCACTATACTAGGAAGAGCATGAATAGATAGTTTGATGTGCATTTCCAATAATGTCAAGCCTTTCAGCTATCTGATCAAGATGCTAGTCAGTCACTGATAGTTCTGAATGTTCCCCTTGCTATTTAGAAACATATTGCCAAATGTAATGGTATTAGAATATGAGACCGTTGTAGGTACTTAGACTATGAAGGAAGAGCCTTAACAACTAGGATTAGTGCCCTTATAAAAAGACATGCCAGAAAACTAGCTAATCCCTTCTACCATGTGTAGAAACAGTAAGAATATACCATGCATGAACAGAGAGCCAGTGCCTTCCAAGTATCAAATTTTGCTAGTACTCCTAACTTAGGAACTTCTAGCCTCTAGAACTGTCAGAAATCAACTGTTGGTTAGTACCTGATTGATGACATTTTTGTGATAGCATCCCGTTCACCAATTGAAGATCAGCATGTGACCTCCATCAACACTACATAGAACAAAAGAACCATATGGTACCTACATTCCACACCCTAAAACCATGAAATATAACACAGCACCTTTTTAGCTACTACATTTGGAAATCATTTACTCAGCAGCAAGAAACAAAACACCCTGGAAAGGTGGGTTTAGCCTCTTTACAGGGTAGCACTATTTCCCCTGACATTAGAAAAATGAGCAAGTCTCCTTGATGAAACTCTTCAAGGAGTCAGGAATACCTAAACTCTGACTTTTTATGATCACTTGTGTCCATTCTGCTGTATATTCTGTGTCTGTTGCCTGATCTAAGTGATTAAACATTGAAACCCCTTACAGGTACTATATCATTCCTCATTTAAATAAAATTCCAAGCTCTGATTTCAAAGTGACATCTCTGACATCTCTGTGCCTTTGTTTCTGTCCTCTTAGAAGTCTGTGTTTACCAAAATAGGGTTGCGAGTATCTGAGGTATAAAGCATTATACCATCACATGGATAATATTTAATGTATTCTAATCTCAGGGTGTGCACAAAGGAGGAAAAAAAGCTTTCTAAAGGCCATCATAGGATGAAAATTCAATAATTGGGAGCTTGCAGGGATTTTGAGGCATAAAATGGTTGGTACTGCCTTTTATGCTTCTGTTTATCACACTTAGCAGGAATATTTTACACTTGTATTATGCCTTAAAGTTTAAAGAGCATATATATAATATATCATATATATATAATATACATATTATATATGTATATAATATATTCTACGAACCTTTCATATGTGATCACATCTACACCTATGACCCTATAGGTATAACTCCCAAATTGTCCCACCATTGTCCCAATCTCCCTTTTTCCCTCCCTGTTTTCCCCAATCTTCTTATATTTATAGTTATCTCCTAAAACCATTCTACATAACTGAAGATAAATTCTCAGACGATTTTCTACACACACACACACACACACACACACACATGCACACGCACATGTAGTCCTCTTCCACCTATGTTCTACCACAATCCTTCACCAACTAAAATGTCTGAAATCATCTCTTTCCCTCCAAAGTCAATTAGTTATCAGTGCCTATGAGTTCTACTACCACAATGTCTTTCAGATTTCTACCCTTCCTTCTTCATCTCAGACACCACTCCCAGTCCAAACTCTTCTTAGCATTCTAGACTAGGGTTGGCAAACTAGAGCCCTTGAGTCAAATCTGCCTTCCAGTTGTTTTGTTTTGTTTTGTTTTGTTTTAATGAATGAAGTTTCATTATAACATGTCTGTGTCCATTTGGGTATGTATTGACTACAGTTGATTTCTCACAATGCCAGCAGAGCTGTCTAGTTGCAAGAGAGAACTTACAATCCCACAAACCCTCAAATATTTACCTTTCCAGAAGTTTGCCATTCCTAGATAAATCTTCAAAACTAAAGGCATCTTTCAATTTTTATTACTTAGAGGTGTTGTTGTCACTACATCAAATATACCAATTCTTCATTCACTGTGCCCAAATAGACTGTATGCATATAAGGTTTACAGTGTTGATTCATCACACTTTCAGTTATTTAAAACTGATTTCCTGAGATCCAAGATGGTGCCATCCACAGAGCATTGTATCTGAGTAGTAGGCGAATGAGATTAGTCACTGTGGACTGAATGTGAGGTCCAGAAGCCAACTGTAAAACACAGACGGTGTCTGAATTTCTGTGATAAACACTGAAACAGCTTGCACAGTTCCCAGGAACACCACCCTGAGATCAGCCAGCTCGGTCACCCATCTGGAGAGGAACGCCAGCCAGAGTGGATCTAGCCCATGAATGGATCCAGCCCACAGCTCCATCCACAGGTCAGTGGTCATCCCCTGTCTGCCTGATATCCAGCCTGAACATGGACCTGTACATCCAACTGGGGAAACAGTTGGACCACAAGAGCAAAGGTAAGTAAGATTTTCTTTCTGGAGTTCCCAACATGGAGACACTGCATGCACTTTAGCTGAGTGGCAGAGACCAAACCAGCCACAGCAAAGCAATTAGGAGCCTAGACTGACAGCAAACAGAGCCAGCAATAGGATGTTCCCCACGAACATTGGGGCGGGTCACTCAGCGAGATTTTGAGGTAGTCAGCATCAGGCACAGGGAGGCTGGCACCTGTCTAGGGTAGAGCTCCCTGCCTGTACAATCAGCCTAGCTGCTGAACCAGAATGACTGTGTCAGGGAGGGGAGAATACAGGCCTAACCACAGCTCTACCTGTCCTTCTGAAGAGACCTGCCAGCTCTCAGGTCCTCACAGGATAGCCCCCTCCCCACTCTAATACCCTGTATACAGGTCCAGTTGAGGAGAGCAACAGTCACCCTCCTACCCACCATCTGGAGGTAGACACCAGGATCTCAGGATCACCCAACCCCTAGAACATGGAGGACCTGCCCTGAGCACCAAGGCCAACTGACATCAGAAACACCCAGACAACACCAGGGTCAATCAGATGACAAAAGGCCAACCCAAGAACATCATTAAAAAACACAAAAAAACAAACAAACAAACAAAAACAAAGCAATATGATGTCTCCAGAACCTAGCTATAATGCTACACACAACTCTGCACATCCTAACACAATTAAAACAAAGGAAAATGACATTAATCCTATGCTTATATTAATAATAGAAGGCTTAAAGGAGGAAACCAAATATCTCAGACAGCAACAACAAAATAACTGCAAAACAGGTGATGGAAATGAATAAAGCACTTAAAGGAATGGAAGATCTGAAGAGGGAATTTGAAGCAATGAAGAAAATCCAATCTGAGACATCCATAGAACTGGAAAATCTTTTTTTTTAATTTTTGTAACTTTATTTCAATTATTTTTCTTTTTTTTCCTTTATTTTTTATTTCTCCAAGTTACATCTCAATCGCAGTCCCCTCCCTATTCCACCTCCAGTCCCAACTTCCCACCCTCAACCCCCCATTCTCTTCCCTTTTTTTTTCTTTTAAGATTAAGGTACATCTTATTTCTCCCTACAGTTTCCCCTTTCAGTCCAACAAATGGCTCTTTCTCCTATAATAATAAATACAATACAGTACAACAGAGGTAATTAGGCCACAGTTATGAGGGTTATATGGCTTAACGTACATTCCCAATGTCCAGTCCATATGTATTTGGTACCCGACTTTAACATTCTACTATCTAAACATCTCCATGAGTTTAAAGTTCTATATCTGACTCAACATTCATACTAACTTGCAACACAGCTTTAAAAGTATCTTAGATCTATAACACTCTCTTGATTCCTAAACAACTCAAAATTTAATTATGAGACTCTAGCTATCTGTTCTTCAACCACCTCAGAGACCTGAGAGGGATAAATATATCTGATTTTATAGGGAGTACAGGGCCTGCAGCTTCCCAAACTAAGAAATGACATACCAGTGGCTGCCTGGACAGTTCCCATTTTCTCTCCATACATTACAGCATCAATCTTCAGTCATTTGGCCCCATTTCACTGACAGACATTGATTGTAGAGCAGGGGTTATGAAGGACTTACCTACCCTGTCTTGGCAGAGCTAGGCTGTCGACTTACCTGCTTCCAGGTTTTGTCCTTTTTGGACAGCATTCTGTCTACAGTTGGAGCAAGGGGCTTTTCCTACCAAGAGATAGGCTTGCAACTAATTCAATCATCTCCCACTGGAGATTCTTCGATGTTCATCTTCTACTTGGAGGAGAATAGGGGGTGCTGTCAGGAGTTGATATGTCTTGAAAAAAAATCTAAAGTTACAAAAACACCTTTGAATGCCATATTCTGCAGGTCTCTTGAGGTTTTTGAAGAGGCCTTATCTATCTCTTATATTAGGGTAAGCAGATGTTGCTTGTCTCTTAGCAGGTTTATTTCTGATTAGCTTAGCAAGTAAATATAATAGGCTGTCATAGTACCTAACAGAATGACCGGCTTGCATAACCATTAGTTTGCATTTCTTAATTGTCCTAAACAGTTTATGACAATTACTAGTAAAAGGCCGAAACATCACATTTCATTTATTTTCTTTACCTCCTAAGCCTTCCATCCCATTTCTCTGGGGTGTGGTGTCCTTATATAACAGTCCCTCATCTCAGTTGAGAGGTCGTATGAGGGCCAAGAGCCTCTTCATTCATTGGGGGTCTACGAAGCAGTACCATCAGTGAAAAGTGTCTCGTTGCCTGGAAGAGAGAACTACTAAGCAAACAAACCAATAAACAGACAATAGATAAAAAAGACTTAAAAATAAAAAATATATATAACTAATATATAAAAAATAAAAATTAAAAATAAGAAGTCTATGTCCAAGTTCCCTTTGGTGTGTTAGTTGTAGTATCGATACCTTCTACTATATAGCTAAAATCCTACTATAAGTGAATAGATGCCATATGCGTCCTTCTGAGTCTGGGTTAGTTCACTCAGGATGAGCTTTTCTAGTTCCATCCATTTGGCTGCAAATTGCATAATTTCATTGTTCCTGATAGCTGAATAATATTCCATTGTATAGATGTACCACAGTTTTTTGACCCATTCTTCGGTTGAGGGACATCTGGGTTGTTTCCAGTTTCTAGCTATTACAAATAAGGCTGCTATAAACATAGATGAGGAAACTTCCTTATGATTCCATGAAGAGGCATTTGGGTGTATACCCAGAAGTGGTATGGCTGGGTTCTGAGGCAGAGCTATACCAAGTTTTTTAAGATATCGCCAGACTGACTTCCATAGTGGTTGCACAAGCCTGCATTCCCACCAGCAATGGAGTAGGGTACCCCTTTCTCCACACCCTCGCCAGCATGTGCTGTCATTTGAGTGTTTGATCTTAGCCATTCTGACAGGTGTGAGATGGAATCTCAGAGTCGTCTTGAGTTGCATTTCTCTGATGATTAAGGATGTTGAGCATTTCTTCAAGTGTCTCCCAGCCATTAGGGATTCCTCCTTTGTGAATTCTCTATTTAGCTCTGTCCCCCATTTTTTGATTGGATTATTTGGTTTCTTGGCATTTAATTTCTTCAGTTCTTTGTAGATTTTGGATATTAGCCCTCTGTCAGATGTGGGGTTGGTGAAGATTTTCTCCCAGTCTGTAGGCTGCCGTTTTGTTCGAATGACAGTGTCTTTTGCCTTACAAAAGCTTTTCAGTTTCATGAGATTCCATTTATTGATTGTTGATCTCAAGTCCTGAGCTGTTGGTGTTCTGTTCAGGAAGTTGTCGCCTGTGCCAATTAGTTTGAGGGTTTCTCCCACTTTTTCTTCTAGTAGATTTAGTGTGTTAAGGTCTTTGTTCCACTTGACTTAAGTTTTGTACAAGGTGATAAGTATTGGTCTAACTTCATTCTTTTACAAATGGACATCCAGTTGGACCAGCATCATTTGTTGAACATGCTGTCCTTCTTCCATTGTGCTGTTTTGGCTTCTTTGTCAAAAATTAGGTGGCCATAAGTGTGTGGGTCTATTTCTGGATCTTCAATTTGATTCCATTGATCTACTGGTCTGTTTCTATACCAATACCATGCTGTTTTTACAACTATTGCTCTAAAGTACAGCTTGAAATCTGGGATGGTAATACCTCCAGATGTTTTTTTTTTTATTGTACAGGATTGATTTAGCTATTCTGGGCTTTTTGTTGTTCTATATGAAATTGAGAATAGCTCTTTCCAAGTCTGTAAAAATTGTGTTGGTATTTTGATAAGAATTGCATTGAATCTATATATTGCTTTTGGTAGGATGGCCATTTTTATTATGTTGATCCTACCTATCCATGAGCATGGGAGATCTTTCCATCTTCTAAAGGCCTCTTCCATTTCTTTCTTCAATGGCTTGAAGTTCTTGTTGTACAGGCCCTTTACTTGCTTGGTTAGAGTTACCCCCAGGTATTTTATGTTGATGGTGGCTATTGTGAAGGGAGTTGTTTCCCTTATTTCTTTCTCAGCCCATTTGTTTGTTGTATAAAGAAGGACTTCTGATTTTTTTTAATTAATTTTGTATCCAGCCACTTTGCTGAAGGTGTTTATCAGCTGTAAGAGTTCTCTGGTGGAATTTTAGGGGTTGCCTTATGTATACTATCATATCATCTGCAAATAGGGATAATTTGACTTCTTCGTTTCTGATGTTTATCCCCTTGATCTCCTTAAGTTGTCTTATTGCTCTAGCAAGAACTTCAAGTACTATATTGAAGAGATATGGTGAAAGTGGACATCCTTGTCTTGTCCCTGAGTTTAGAGGAAATGCTTCAAGTTTCTCTCCATTTAATTTGATGTTGGCTACTGGCTTGCTGTATATTGCCTTTATTATTTCTAGGTATGGTCCTTGCATGCCCGTTCTCTCCAGAACTTTTAGCATAAAGCGGTGCTGGATTTTGTCAAATGCTTTTTCGGCATCTAGCGAGATTATCATGTGGTTTTTTTTTTTTCTTTCATCTTGTTTATATGGTGAATGACGTTGATAGACTTTCATATGTGGAACCATCCCTGCATTCCTGGGATGAAGCCTACTTGATCATGGTGTATGATACTTTTGATGTGTTCTTGAATTTGGTGTGCTAGTATTTTATTAAGTATTTTTGCATCTATGTTCATGAGGGAGATTAGTCTGAAGTTCTCTTTCTTTGTTGGGTCGTTGTGTGGTTTAGGAATCAGGGTGATTGTGGCCTCATAGAATGAGTTTGGCAATATTCTTTCAGATTCTATTTTGTGAAAGAGTTTGAAAAGTTTTGGTGTTAGCTCCTCTTTGAAGGTCCGGTAGAATTCCGTGCTAAAGCCATCTGGTCCTGGGCTTTTTTGTGGTTGGGAGATTTTTAATGACTGTTTCTATTTCCTTAGGGGTTATAGGGCTGTTTAATCTGTTTATCTGATCTTGATTTAGCTTCGGTAGGTGGAATCTATCAAGAAAATTGTCCATTTCACTTAAGTTTTCACATTTGGTGGAGTATAGATTTTTCAAGTAGGATCCAAATATTCTCTGGATTTCCTCAATGTCTGTTATTTCTCCCTTTTCATTTCTGATTTTGTTGATTTGTGTTTTCTCCCTCTGTCTTTTAGTTAATTTGGCTAAGGGTCTGTCTATTTTGTTGATTTTCTCAAAGAACCACCTCTTGGTTTCATTGATTCTTTGTATAGTTCTTTTTGTTTCTAAGTTGTTGATTTCAGCCCTAAGTTTGATGATCTCCTGCCTTCTGCTCCTCTTGGGAGTGTTTGCTTCTTTTTTTTCCAATTCACCCAGTTTAGCTGTTAATTCGCTAATATGAGCTGTCACAATTTTCTTTTTGAAGGCACTTAGTGCTATGAACTTTCCTCATAGCACAGCTTTCATTGTGTCCCATAGGTTTGGGTATGTTGTATCTTCATTTTTGTTGGATTTTAAGAAGTCTTTGATTCCTTCTTTATTTCTTCCCTGACCCAGTGGTCCTCTAGTAAAGAGTTGTCCAATTTCCATGTGAGTGTAGACTTTCTGTTGATTCTTTTGCTATTGAAGTCCAGCTTTATTCCATGGTCGTCTGATAAGATACAAGGGGTTATTTCAATTTTCTTGTATCTGTTGAGGCTATCTTTGTGTCCAACTATATGGTCGATTTTGGAGAAGGTTCCATGAGGTGCTGAGAAGAAGGTGTATTTTGTGTTTGGGTGAAACGTTCTGTAGATATCTGTTAGTTCCATTTGGTCATGATCTCTGTTAGACTCATTATTTCTCTGTTTGGCTTCTGTCTTGATGATCTGTCCATAGTTGTGAGTGGGGTGTTGAAGTCTCCCACTATTAACGTGTTTGGATCGATGTGCGATATAAGTTTTAGAAGTGTTTCTTTTATAAATGTAGGTGCCTTTGTATTTGGGGCATAGATGTTCAATATTGAGATGACCTCTTGGTGGATATTTCCTTTAATGAGTATGTAATGCATTTATCTGTCTTTTTTTATTAACTCCAATTGGAAGTCTATTTTGTTTGATATTAAGGTGGCTACTCCAGCTTGTTTCCTGGGTCCATTTGCTTGGAAAACCTTTTCCCAGCCCTTTACTCTGAGGTAGTGTTTATCTTCAATAGTGAGGTGTGTTTCTTGTATACAGCAAAAAGATGGGTCTTATTTACGGATCCAGTCTGTAAGTCTGTGTCTTTTTATTGGCGAGTTGAGTCCATTGATGTTGATGGATATTAGTGACCAGGGGTTGTTATTTCCCATTATTTTGGTATAGCTGGCTGTCTTGTGTTTCTTTTTGTTTAGTTGCTGTGGAGGTTTCTATCTCCTCTGTTTTCTTGGGTGTAGTTATCTTCTCTGTGTTGGAATTTTCCTTCTAGGATCTTCTGAGGGCTGGGTTTGTGAGGAGATATTGTTTGAATTTGATTTTGTCATGGAATATCTTGTTTTCTCCTTCTATGTTGATAGAGAGTTTTGCTTGATATAGTAGTCTGGCTGGGCACCTATGTTCTCTCAATGCTTGTAGGACATCCGTCCAGGCCCTTCTAGCTTTTAAAGTTTCTGAGGAGAAGTCAGGTGTGATTCTGATGGGTCTGTCATTGTATGTGACTTGGCCTTTTTCTCTTACAGCTTTTAATATCCTTTCTTTGTTCTCTACATTTGGAGTTTCTATTATTAGGTGGTGAGAGGAGTTTCTTTTCTGATCTAATCTGTTTGGTGTTCTGTAAGCCTCTTGGATTTTTACTGGCATCTCTTTCTTTAGGTTTGGGAAGTTTTCTTCTATGATTTTGTTGAAGATATTTCCTGGACCATGGAGTCGGGAGTCTTCTCTTTCCTCTATGCCTATAATTCTTAGGTTCTGTCTTTTCATTGAGTCCTTGATTTCTTGGACGCTGTGGGTGAGAGATTTTTTAGCTTCTCATTTTCTTTGGATGTTGTACTGATTTCTTCCATCGAATCTTCCATGCCTTAGATCCTATCTTCCATCTCTTGCATCCTATTTTTCATACTCACATCCGTAGTTCCTGTTCTCTTCTCTTGATTCTCCATTTCCTCTTTTTAACTCTGACTGTGTTTTCTTTATTGTTTCCATTTCTATTTTCATGTCTTGAATGGTAGTGTTCGTTTTGTACATATCCTTCTCCAGTTTGCTTGTTTTTGCCTGGAGATGTTTCATTGCTTTATCCTTTTCCTGTTCAAGCTGGGTCACCTTGGCTTGGAGCTCTTTAATGGTATTATTCGTTGTTTTGACTTGTAAAATTGTGGCTTCTTTGAATTCCTTCATAGTTTTAAGTTCTTCTTGAAGGGACTCTATCACTTTCCATAATGTAGAATTGTCATCGTTTTCATGTGTTTCAGTTGTGGTGAGGTGGTTTGGGCTGGACGGAATAGCATTGCTTTCTTTTGTTGGAGACATTTCGCTCTGTTTTTTTTTTTTTTT
>CAJQZJ010000622.1:740831-753299 GCA_907164525.1 Lophiomys imhausi | reverse complement strand
TGTGTGTGTGTGTGTGTGTGTGTGTGTGTGTGTGTGTGTGTGTGTGTGTTAAGGTCAGAGGGCAACTAATGAAAGTCACTTCTTCCATTCCACTATGTGGGTCCCAGGGATTCACCTCAGGTCATCAGGCTCAGCAGCAGATTCCTTTATCTGCTGAACCATCTCACCAGCCCTACTTCCAAATCATCTGTGTGTAAGAAAATCACATAACCAGGTACTAAAAATAAAATGGGCTTGACCATGTTGTCTTTTTGAAAGCTACTTTAACAATGTAGGAACATATTTAATACAACACCGGCAGGAAAGCTGAAATGTGTAAGATCTTATATGCATTTTCTCATGTATGACTTCTATATTTTATACAGTTACATAAAATTAGACCTATACATATATATGACATGAATGTAAAACTATTCTAGGTTAACAAAGAATACTAATACAAAACAGGTTGAGAAAGAGGAAAGTAGAAGGGTAGAGGGTAATATCCTTTAAATATCTTACTTGACTGAAAATGTCCTCATGAAGACTGGTACCATCAACAATGAATATGTGCCAATCAACATATTACCCATAAAAGGAATTTCTCCTATATTATACTTTATCATGTTTACTACACATGGAGTCAAATATTAAATTTAACTTATATTAAAATACACACATAGATGATTTTCTGTTAATTAACAATATTATCTCACATGGACATACATCTGATACAACAATATAAGATCATTTACTCTACTAAAATAATTCTTGTTTAATTGATATCACCTCAAAATCTATACCTTAAATAAAAAGATATTTCTAGATTTTTCTTTTTGCCTTGGTAATTCAAGCACGAAATTCCTGAGTGAATTTCTTCATCTGCTTTTAGAGACATAAAGAACTTCTAAATATCATCTACTTCAATTCTTTAACTTTGAAACTAGGAAATTTGAAACCCCAAGCAATTAGAATGCTTTGGTTAGGGTCATACAACTATGTTTACAAATAGGTCTGAAATCCAAAGAAAATTTAGGATCAACTTCCACATTCTTTCCACCACTTATGAAATTTACATCTTATCTCCTGAACTACAAAATAAACAATTGTCCTCAAACTTAATGGGGATATAACTCAGGTGGTACAGTGCCAGTCCAGCATGAAGGAGGTCCTGGGTTTAATCACAACACAACATAATACTGGGAATGGTAGCACATTCCTAAAATCCCAACAATGGAGAGGTAGAGAGGAAGGTAAAAAGTCCAAGGTCATCCTCTGCCACATAGGAAATGCAATGCCAGCATGGAGTAGAAGATACTATTATAGAAAAACTTCAAGCTATAATGAATGAGAATCATCTGGAAGAACTGTTAAGCATACAGATTTCTGGTCTCAATCTTGAGGTCCTAATTCCACTGTCTTTAGCTAAAGCATTTGCATTTGCAGATGACCATGCTGCTGGGCCAGGGACCACATTGCAAGAATGCTCTCCAAGCTGATGATGAGCCACGTAAAGTTTCAGTTTTATCCAAAAGTGTGGCAACTGGAATAAAATGAATCTGAGCCAGTCATTTTCCCCTGGAATTATGAAGATGAAAAGAAAACTCTAAAAGGCTCTTTAATGTTAATACATCACATTTGAGGTGATCTCAACTGAGCAAACTGCTTCAAATGAGTAGATTTAATTATCTTAGTTAATATCTAATAAAAATTATCTTTTGTTACTCAGAAGCTTGATAACTAAGCATGAATCTCATTGGAGACAAACAAAACAATTAAAGATAGTGCTTGATAATATTGATAAGCCTTTTGCTCTATGGAAAAATTGAGATAGTATTTCTGGATTATCTAAAGAAAGAAAATAGTTTCGCTATTTGAGTATTTTAAAAATTGATAAACCAGATAGGCACAATGGCTTATACATACAATCCCAGCACGTGGAGGGCTGAGACAGGAGGATCACTGTAATGTTCAGAGTAGCCTAAGCCTCAGGGTGAATTCTATACTATTCTGAGTTATGGAGTGAGACCATGATTCATAAAAACAAAACAACAAAATAATCCCATATTATAAGTTTATGACCTCACCGAGTTATACAACAGATCTGGAATATAACTATTTGAAGTCCAAAAGTAAAAAACTATTTTAGAGAGCATAATTGTATGTATTTGCTTTTGAGAACTATAACATATGACTCTTTTAACCAAATTGTTTTTTAACTAAATCTTAATTTTATTATTTTGGGATCAGATAAATAATTCTCAAATTTCAGAAGGTTTTTGAGTCACCTGGGGGTATAAAATGCATGTACTGAGTCTAGAGTCGAACCCAAGTGTCTATATTTCAACTAAGTTCCCAGGTGAGGCCTAACTGACTTGCCCATGAACTCTCCTTAGAGTAAAATGACTCTACACATTTCTGATATCATGGGTGACCAAGACTTGCCTTATGACCACATTCCCTAGAGCCTATTCCTTTCATGTACTATATCTGAATACCTGAATTTCAGAACTTCATCCTGAATGAAGTGAGTTCCACTGTGTTTCACACTGGAAAATAATGTAAGGCTTCCTAGTTCCAGCCAACGAGGCTTACAGTAGCATACAATGATTCCCCGGGTGTGCCATGGCTTCTATCCCTCTGTGCATTTTTTTGTAGCTCACAGATTTGGTTCTAGACAGCTATCTATCTATTAGCTTGCATTAAGTCATTCACATGTGATAACTTGTTCCATCTCTACCTAAAGATAGTCTCAGTTTATTTGCCTCTAGACAATGGATCTTTTGTGCATGAATTTCTTCTCTTTGTTCCCACACTCTTTACCAAGGTGCTCATGGTTTACTTTAACAAGCAGCTGTCTGGAGCCCCAGGTGCTTGTCTGTTGTTGTAGCATGGGTATTTAATAATTTTGTTGTCAGCTTCAACACCTCTCCTGACCATGTCTCTGGGTGCCAAAAAAAAAAACAACAACAACAACAAAAACAAAACCCTATCTCCCCCTACCTTGATTCTTCAAGAATGGCTGCCATTTCTCAGCTCTTCATTCTCCTCACCTTCACCCATCCATTCCCCAAACATTACATCTCTGAGAAAAAAACCATTATCATAGTCAGAAACAATAATGATTAATATGAGTAGGCACCAAACACATAACAAGCACTTTATAAGTACTTGTAATCTAAGGCAATTTTATATGCCAGAGTGGGTTGGTACTGGGTTGGGGGTGTGGTACAGGGGAAGTGGATGGGAGGATGGGGCTGGGAGGAGGGGGGAAGGGTGTTGCTATTAGAATGTAAACTAAACAAATAAATTTAAATTTAAAAAAGTATTATCTCAGGTCTTCACAAGCAGCTCACAAAACAAAAAGTACTATGTTTTATTACAAATAAGGAAGATGAGTATGAAAAGATTAACAGACTATCCAGAATCATGGAAATGAAAATGGCAGAGCTACCCAGCCCTTGAAATCAAAGATAGTCCTGTCTGATTGAAAGGCAATGCACTGCCTTTCTTAAAAAATTCTGAACAATATTTTTTTCCAATCTAGAGCTAAAAAAACATCCCTCTGGCCTTGGGTAGCTTGCAATGATACAAAAACTCAGAAAACAAGACTGGGAAGATTTTTTCAGGTAACTGCAAGACCATTGGAACCTTCTGTATGGAAAAAAATACCACAAACAATTTTCAAAAACAACAGAAGGTCCTTACAATAAATATTCATATTATTATTCACTATCAAGAACTCCTTCAAATTAATCACAGGAAGACAAACAACCCAACAGGAAAAAAATCAGCACAGGATCAAAAATAGCCACTCACCTGATAATGAAATATTAAAAAGTCAATAATCGTGAAAATATATCCATCTTGCCAATAATCAGAGAACAGTAATTTTATATGATACCATTTTTCAGCCATAAGATTGGCAATGTTGAAGTTAGACAACATCAAATACTGGCCAGGTCATGAGGAAACAGACACTCTCATCCTCTGCTTGTTAAAGTAAGTTGTTTCAGTCACTTTGGACAGCCCTCACTGCCAGGATCAATTGGAATTGAAAGGCAATCTGAAATTATACTGTGAAGCAACAGTTCTACTTCCAGTCTTCTTTTCCCTTAAATTGATAACTGTACACACCCATAATATGTGGACAAGGATGCAACTTGAAACATCAAACCACAGAGGGGGAAAACCTAAATGCCTACCACATCAGGAAAAATTGGCATAAACATATCATAGAAGTATATAAAATAATAATAAGAAGAATAATATTTTCTATGCATATTTGAAGGGAAGGGGGAGAAGATCTCAAAAATGCATTATTGAGTTGAGAAACAATGTTCAAAAGGAAGACCGTTCAAATCAAGCCAAAGTAGGTCACAGACCTGAATGTAAAAGACAAACCCATACAACTCTAGATGACCTTAGTATATTAGTTAATTTTCTATTTCTTTGATAAAATATCATGATCAAGACTACTTATAGAAGGAAGAGTTTATTTGGGCATATGGTTCCAGAGGTATAAGAGTCCACAATCATCACAGTAGGGAAGCAAGGCAGCAGGCAAGCACAACAATTACAGCAACAAGTGGAGAATTCACATCTTGAACTGCAGGTAGGAATTCAAGACAGAGAACTGGAAATTGTGCATAGTTTTTGAAACCCCGAAGTCCACTCCAAGTGTCATACTGTCTCTAGTAATGCCATACCTACTAAACCTCCCCAAACAGTGCCAAAAACTAGAGATCAAGTATTCAGATACTTGAGGCTAGTGGGGGACTAAACCAGTATGGAAATAGGTACAAACTGGTTTTAATTCAATTTAATTCTGTGTGTCTTCTGTGGTGAGGTATCTGTTGTTGTTTATACCTATTTTTTAATTAAGTTATTCAGTTTCTTATTGTTGAGTTTTAATAATTCTTTGTATATTCTCTTGATAGCATATTTTGCAAAACCCCAAAGTTAAGACACACAGATGAAACGAGCATATGAAAATAATGTGATATCCACTGGGCATGGTGGCGCATGCCTTTAATCCCAGCTCTCAGGAGGCAGAGGCAGGTGGATCTCTGTGAGTTCGAGGCCAGCCTAGTCTACAAAGCAAGTCCAGGATGGCCAGGGCTGTTAAACAGAGAAACTCTGTCTCGAAAAGCCAAAAAAAAAAAAAAGTGATATCTTATCATTACGGTATCACTAACTAAAACAATGAGAATTCATGACTTACCTAATAGAGCAGCTGAACTTCAACAAACTGGCAACACCAAGTGCTGGACAGGATACAGAACAACAGAGACTCTCATTCATTGCTGACAGAAATGCAAAAATGTACAGGCATTTTTGCAGTTCATTACACAACTAAACACCTTCCTATAATATGATCCAGATATTATACTCCTTCATACTTTTCCAAAAAAAGTTGAAAATTATGTCCATGCAAAAACCTGTATACTGATGTTTTTAACAAATTTATTCATAACTTTAGAACTTGGAAGCAACAAAGATGTTCTTCAGTAAAAGAATGAATAAAATAAAACATCCAATTGATGAAATTTTTATGCTAAAACAAATGAGCTATTAACCCATGAAAAGACATAGAGACAATTTCAGTGCATATTATTAAGTAAATGAAGCCCATCTGACAAAGCTACATATAGTGTGATTCCAAACACATGACATTGTTGATATGGCAAAATTATGGAGGCAGTATTTAAAAAAACAGACAAGTTTGTTGTCATATGTTATGTGTTGTGACTGTTCTTGTTTGTGATGAATGGCATATGATAAATTTGTCATTTGCGATGAGTGGATATAATGAATGGAACAGTGTAGGTTGGAATAGCTTGGTCAGGTTTTTCCTCAGAATCTTCCCTTTCAGATTCTATTGAGAGATCATCTTGGCAAGCTGTTCTACTTCACCTGGAGCACTTAGGACATCATGGGTTCATATGGTTACAGTGAAAAAAAAAGAGGGAATATATATATGGGTTGGAGTTAGGGATTTCTTTCTTTCTCTATTCCTTTTCTCTCTCTTTTATAAAGATTATTTTGTTTATATTGTTAGAAATTTAAGATTGTTTATTGATGCAAGTTTAAAAAATATTTTGTATATAATAGAAAATTAAGTTTGTTCATAAGAATTTAAAATCATTTTGTTTGCATGTCTTTTGATTGTCAAAAGATGTAAATACAACTATCAATACATAGTTGTGTATTGTGAGAATTTTAAAGTTATTTTAACTCTTGCTATAATGTACATTGATGAAAATTTAAAGTTATCGTTTATGAATTGTACATAAACAATTCATTTACATTGTATATGTAGTTTTGATTGTAGATTTATTTTTTGTTTTACAAGGGGGATATGTAGGAAGATAGATTAATATATATTAGATTTAGTAAATATCTAGGTTTCTGATACAGTCTCTTAATCTGGGTCATGAAGATCAACTTGGCTGTGAGCAATTAGCTTATCAGCTTGTGGACTAAAGACAAGGATAAAGTCACATGAAAGTCATGTGAAACGAGGGGAGCCTATGGACTAAAAACAAGGTTGAAGCCAGGTGAAACAAAGAAAGACTTCATGACCTGGCATTGTTTTCAGCTGCTAAGTGGGCAGAGCCCAAATTAAGCTGAAGCAGGTGTTACAAGGAGCAATCCAATTTAAGGACAAGTGGATGAGCCTGGGAGAGCTGCGTGCTAGGGGCTCCATGCGAGAGAGCTGCATGCTAGAGAGCTCTGATGCTAGCGAGTCCGCAAGCTAGAAAGGATGAGTAGTTTGTATCCTCTAATGGAGAAAGTGCTGGTGGACTGATGGCCAGATCTCCCTGAGGCAGAAAGAAGCTGGTGAGAAGATAAAGCCTCAGCAAGACAGCAAAAGACCAAGGACTAAACCCGTGGCTCAGCTTTTGCCTAGAGGAGTTTGACCTGTCCGAACAGTGACCTAAACAGAACTATGGCCAGCTTTAAAGACTGAGGCAGAGTGGCAGAGTTGCTGATTCAAAGGAAGTAAGTTGGCCTACAGACACCTGAGGTCTCCCAGAGAGAAGAAAGCCTCAAGCCTTATTTAAGGTGAAACCGCCATAGCCAATTTACCCTGATGGATCTACATCTGAGATATTCCAGAAGAAAATTGCTAAGTGCATTAAAGGGTCTACCACAGAGACTGTGTTCCTGACGACTGAGGACCTGCCTCAGAGACTGTATCCTTCTAAAAGGTTAGGAAAATAGTTGTAATAGTTATCAATAGGTTTAGTGGTTAGGTCATAGGGGTGGTAGGCATTCATAGGGGTTGTAGGAATTTGTAGGGTTAGTAGTTAAGTGTTTATATTGTTTTTAGGTTAATAGTTATTAATAAATAAGTGAATAATATTTAAAAAGTTCTGTTTCACAAGTTGATCAATGGAATCGAATTAAAGACCCAGAAATAAATCCACACACCTATGGTCATTTAAGTTTTGACAAAGAAGCCAAAACTATGCAATGGAAAAAGGACAGCATCTTCAACAAATGGTGCTGGTCTAATGTCAACATGTAAACGAATGCAAATAGACCCATATTTATCACCCTGCACAAAACTCAAGTGGATCAAAGACTTGAACATAAAACCAGACACACTAAATCTAATAGAAGAGAAAGTGGGGGAAAGCCTCAAACTCAATGGCACAGGTGATAACATCCTGAACAGAACACTAATAGCTCAGGATCTAAGACCAACAATCAATAAATGGGACCTCATGAAAGTGAAAAGCTTCTGTAAGGTAAAGGACACTGTCCTTAGAACAAAACAGCAGCCTACAGACTGGGAAAAGATCTTCACCAACCCCACATCTAACAGAGGGTTAATATCTAAAATCTGTAAAGAATTCAAGCAATTAAATACCAACAAACAAAGTAACCCAATCAAAAAATGGGGTACAGATCTAAACAGAGAATTCACAAAGGAGGAATCTCTAATGGCCAAGAGACACTTGAAGAAATGTTAAACATCCTTAATCGTCAGAGAAATCCAACTCTGAGATTCCAGAATGGCTAAGATCAAAAACTCAAAAGACAGCATATGCTGGTGAGGTTGCAGAGAAAGGGGAACACTCCCACATTGCTAGTGGGAGTGCAAACTTGTACAACCACTATGGAAATCAGTCTGGCGATATCTTAGAAAATTTGGAATAGCTTTACCTCAAGACCCAGCCACACCACTTCTGGGTATACATCCAAAAGATTCCTCACCAAATCACAAGGACATCTCCTCAACTATGTTCAAAGCAGCTTTATAATAGCTAGAAACTGGAAACAACCCAGAGGTCCCTCAACTGACAAATGGATAAAAAAAAACTGTGGTACATTCACACAATGGAATACTACTCAGCTATCAGAAACAAGGAAATCAAGCAATTTGCAACCAAATGGATGGAACTAGAAAAATGCATCATGAGTGAACTAACTCAGACTCTGAAGCTACTTTGTCTGACACCTTAATTATATATGAAAAACTATGATGGGGAGAGGGAGAGAGGGAGAGAGAGACTAGAAGAGAAAACAGAAAAGAGGGGAAAACTTAAAGGAAAAAAGAATGCAAAGGAAAGGAGAGAAAAGGAAGTGAGTTAACCAAAGGAAGAGAAGGGAAAGAGTAGTGAAGGGCTGAAAGTAAAGTACTTCGCAGGAAAGAGAAGGAAAAGAATATTAATAGAAGAGATAAAGTGACAGGGGCATGAGGCCTACCCTTAAGTGTAATTTATATATCCAGTGAGACTCCATTGGAGAAAACTAGTTTTTCCATTGTGAACAGATGTAAATTGGAGATAACTTCTTTTTGTTTTAATTTTTATTGAAAATGAATTTATATTCATACAATATGTTTTGATCATGGTTTATCTACCCTCCCATCTTTCCTCCCAGATCCTCTCTACCCCCCTAGTCTTCCAACTTCATGCCCTTTTTCTCTCTCTCAAGAAATCAAACAGGAAATAAAGACAAAGATAAAAAAATGAACAAACTAATAACCAAAAAAGAGGACAAAAAGAAACTAAGAAAGAGCATGAGAAACAGATATACATGCAGACACAGATACACAGAAAAACATGAAAACTCAAAACTTGAAAATATAATATGCAAGTAAAAGAAGAACAAGGTTAAAAAATGCCCATTCAAAGCCTTAAGAGACAAAAAAATTGAAGGGATGATTAGGGATGGAAGTTCGTGTTTACTTTCCCTTTAGCTTGAACCTGTGCAGGCCCTGTGTGTGCTGCCACAGCCTCAGCCTCTGTGAGTTTTTATGTGTATCAGTCCTTCTGTGTTTAAAAGGTTTTATTTCCTTTGCAAACTTCATCCCCTCTGGCTCTTAAACTGTTTCTTTTTTAACACTTATTTATTTACTCGAGTTACATCTCAATCACAGCCCCTCCCTGCACCCCTCCCAGTCCCACTCTCCCACCCTTCCCCCTCTCCCTCCTCTCCTTCTCCTCAGGTGAGGGTGGTCCCACACCTATCAAGCCCCCACAGTTCATCAATCACATGATGGCTAAGATCTTCCTTTTGCATTGGGGCCCAACATGTCCACCCAGCTAGTGTAAGGTGTTCCACTAACAGGCACCATAGCCCATGACAGATATTGCCCCCCACCACTTGCTAAGGGAGCTATATGAAGGCCAAGTTGCCTATCACCTATATATGTATAGGGGGCCCTGGGTCTGGTCTATACCTGTTTTTTGGGGGGGTTAGTGTTTCAGTCTCTGTAATCCTCTAAGGGGCCTAGATTGGTTGGTTTTGTTGATCTTCATGTGGTAGTCTTATCTCTTCCATGTCTTATACTCTTTCTACCTCCTCTTCTATCATTTCCTGAGTCCTGCAGGAAGGGATTTGATGCAGACATCCCATTTAGAGCTCAGTATTCCAAAGTCTCTTGTCTGTATGTCTGGCTGTGGGTCTCTGTATTTGTTCATATCTACTGCAGAAGAAAGTTTCTCTGAGGATGGCTGAACAAGGCACTGATCTATGAGCATAGCAGGAAGTCATTAGGAGTCATTTATTGTTGCATTCCTCTAGCAGAAAAGTAGTGTTTGCTTTTCCCTAGGTCCTTGACTATCTATTCTCTGATTCTTCATCACCCAAGCAATGCCAATTATAGGTTTCATCTTGTGGAGTAGGCCTTAAGTCAACTCAGTTATTGATTGATTACTCCACAAGCTTTGTACCACTGTTTCCATAGGACATCTCACAGGCAGGACAGATTATAGATCAAAAGTTTTGTGACTGGGTTGGTGATTGTATCTCTCTTCTGATAGCATGCAGAATATCTTCATGTGCCAAAGTTGCTAGAACATTGGGGTTTCAAGGAACCCATCTAAGACAGAAATTTTCCCAAATGCAAGTTCATGCCCCCACAAGAGTAGTACATTCTTTACTTGTGTGTCAGTTACCAAAATACCTGAGAGAACAATATAAAGGAAAAAAGGATCCATTTTAGCTCATGATTCAAAGGGTTCAGTCTACTGGTCTATGATTCTATACCCATGATGAGGCAGAACATCATGGCAGCAGGAACATGTGAAAGAGACTGTTTATCTTGTGATGGACAGGAAGCAGAGAAAAAGGAGAGAAAGACCAGCTATAACTCCCGATGCTATATCCCAGTTACCTACTTTCTCTAGCTAGTCAAGCTAGGCCCTACCCCCAAAGTTTCCAGAATGTCCCAAAATAACACAACCAGGTGAAAACCAAGCTGTGTGGGACACTTGGTATTCAAAATATGATAAAGGAAAGATTGGAATTTTTACATTAGGAGTAAGATATTTTTCAGAAGGATTATAGATGGATTATAGGCAGAGTTCTTTAGAGGAACAGAACCAGTGAAGTATGTGTGTGTGTTTGTGTGTGTGTGTGTGTGTGTGTTTGTGAATTCATTAAATCAGCTTAAAAATAATAATAGCAAAGTCATATGTCAGAAACTGATAACCAAGTAGTTATCCTGTCCCCAAGGCTGGGTGCCTGAGTAACCCAAACCTGGCACCAGGCACCTCCTGGAGAGATGCTTGTCCCTTGTACATGATGAAATGTTGGAAACGCTGGTGCTATCAGTTTAGAGATCAGCAGCAGCAGCAGCAACAGGAAAATTCAACTTGACAACACGCAGGAAGACCAAGCAAGCAAAAGGCAAGATGATCTTCCTTCTGCCTTTTAATCCCGCAGGTGCTGCCCATAATTGGAGTGGCCCTCCCCACATCAATCAAGGCAATCAGGATGATTCATCAGGTAAAGTTCCCTAACTTTGTGGCAATTTGACATTAAACCCTCCCATAATAGATGGTACTAAGATGAAATATGCCAGGTGTGGTGGCACACTATGGCATTCCCCGCTCCTCAGGAAATTAAGATGGGAGTATGATGAGTTTAAGGCAAGCCTGACCTACACAGCAAGGTCATGTTTCAAGACAAAGACAAAGAAAACACACTGGTGATGTAGCACAGTAACAAAGCCCTTGCCTGGCACACACAAGACCCATGGTTCCAGCTCCAGCCCTATAAAAAGAAGTAGTCTAAATAAGAAGTCTGTGTTGCTTTTTCTCATTCTTTCTTATTCAAGTGGTATGGTAAAAACAGGGTTAAAGCGAGACAATGATTGTTATCTGTGCTTGTTACTAGATAGAGCTTGACCTAGAATGATGGGCCCTTCTCTGAGTTTAGCGTTCGTGGGAGGAAAACTGTCATTTGCCCACAATTATGGAAAAAAAAGAGTTGGAAAGGGGTCAGCACTGCTCTACTCAATTTGAGAGACAGATTATCTTTTTAGCAGTAACAGCTGCCAATGTTAATTTTCAGTTAAATTAGATAGCCCGCCTCAGTTGACCATCTGTCAAAGAGAAGCTCACAACTATTTAGAGACTGTGTTACAAAGCAAACCATGCTATAACATATTCTCGGTATATTAAAAGGATTTCCAAGTTCCAGCCCACATATTTCAAATGACACTTGGTACCTGTTTCAATATGATCCAAAGATCTGCAGTTCATTGGCATTACCTTTATCCACAAGATTACCATTTTGTACTTTTGTAAAGTGCTTTTGATTCAAGGACCACGAGTAGCTTTCCAGGCCTTAATTAATTAGACCTCATATAGCCCTGTGAAGTTATCATTGTCTTCATTTAAGGGTGCATAATTATCAACTAGAAAGGTGAAGTGGTTTATTGTATGTCTCAGCAACAAGTCAAAAGCTCAAAAGAAAACTCAAGAGAGAGAAGATTCAGACTTACTGGGTTTAAGGAAAACAAGTGATTAAACATAATTTCAGGTGTCATTCTGTCTCATTGATTTGAATCCATTTCCCTGCACAACATCCAGGTTTTTTATACCACTGGTTCATTACAATAGAAGTAGCAATGAGGACAAAAGAAATCTGCAGAAGAGTAGCAGAGCAAGAACTTGTGTTTTCCCATTCGTGGAGCACCACACTACACACACACACACACACACACACACACACACACACACACAC
>CAJQZJ010000622.1:713160-728539 GCA_907164525.1 Lophiomys imhausi | reverse complement strand
GGGGCACATTGTAGGTGACTGACAACCAGCATCTGCCTTGGTAATGATACAGCTTCGTTTATTCCCAGTAAAATGAACTTGCAAAAATGCAGTCCCATGGTTACAGAAAGTTAATAATACATATTCCCCCTGGGATGTTATAAAAGAGAAATGAGATAATATAGATGAAATGCCTCAAGCTCCTCAGAAGGAAGGTACTATACACATTTGCAGTATTGTTATGAATAATCACAATAATTAAAAATAATGTAGCTTTCTTTGATCTACTCACCTAAAATAAAGTAGATCATTTTGAGTCTAACATTCCACCACTGGATCATTGACAATTTTCTGTGGATTTTCTGAATATAAACCTTAGTGGCGTCATTATTTTCTTTGATTGATAAGTTGCTTTTCCCATCAAAACACCATTTGGTGAAAGCAATTTTTGTTCCTGTTGTTATTCATTCTCTGTTGCCTCAAGTTAGCAGTTCAGAGGCTTAGCAAAATCCTTGGTGGCCAACACTCCAATTGGGGAAATCTCATTGCTCCTCTTCCCTTCTGCCATGGGTGGGAAAAATTTGAATGCCTGACTCCTTTCCCAAGACTGCAAACTTGTTCTAGGAGAGGCTGAGATATGCCATCTTTATCCCTCTCACACACCTCTTGAACTGGAAAGCAGAATGGAAAACTCACAGGACTGCAATGGCCCCATGAACTTCCCTTAAGCTCCAGACCATTCTGTTCTTCACTTGGCCTAGTGCAACTAGCCAACTTACTAAAGGTTGAGTTGAGACTCAGACACACTTGATACACAAGAAAGCCACTGGGTTTGTCATTCATTCAATGAGCTTTCTCTGAACTACTGAAAGATAAAAATGCATGCCGAAGCTCGCCCCAGTGGATTGGGTAGGGTGTAGAGAGCTGGGACGTGCCGCACCCTGAAGATGGCGCCGGTTTCCGCCTTCCACCAGCCCGATGGTGAGCACTCTCGGTGGTAAACAAGTCCATATTTTGGTTAAGACCGCTGATCTGGCTTGCTTCCACATATGTGGGCCTGTTAAGATAGCACCACATGGCTTTACTTGATTGCTGTTCATATAGTATTTAGCCTGTGGGTTGGGTCTACCCCATTATTCGGAAGACTGTTTTCAAGGGACCTGAATAAACTGCTTGAGAAGAGCTTTTGTGAGTTGCGTCATTCTTGCTGGTCAAGGTCGACGCGACAGTAGGGCACATGACTTTCTTGTCATTTGAGGGGAAAGATGCTTTGGCTACAGTGAGTCTGTCTCTGGCCAGGGTTCCCCAAAAGCTAGCTCTGAGACTGAGCCTTCAAAGTCTCATGGTTTACTTTAGAAGTGATCCCAAGGGGGGCTGGAGAGATGGCTCAGTGGTTAAGAGCAGTGGCTGCTCTTCCAGAGGTCCTGAGTTCAATTCCCAGCAACCACATGGTGGCTCACAACCATCTACAGTGTGATCTTATGCCCTCTTCTGGCTGCAGGTGTGCATGCAGACAGAGCACTCATATATAAATAAATAAATCTAAAAAAAAAAAGAAGTGACCCCCAGGAACATCAGTGTGGGGAGAGAGAAGCAAGATGGAGAAGGAAAGGCAGGCAATAAATGGAGCTCAGTCTTGCTAGGGAACCCTGTGAGACACTATGGCATACACTCCAGGGAGCAGAGGAAGCCCTAAGTAAGCGAAGTCATGAGCAAATGTGAATTTGACATGCACAGCCTTTTGAGATCTCCAAGACCATTTGGACCATGGAAAATTGGCATAGCCGTTACCCATATGGGTCAGGCTCAAGAAAGTGGTAAAACTTTTCTTGACTAATGTATGCAAAGACTATAAATTGTGGGTGGCTTCCTCCTGGATGTTTACAGCTTGAAACTGCTTGCCTACAGACACCTCCTACAGAAACTAGCTAAACCACCCCCACATCCCATACCCCACCCCTGTGCTGTACCTAATAAACATACTGAGGTTCCAAGTTGCCATGGTGGTGGTCATGGTAGTATTCTTATAAAGAACCCTACCCGATCCCAGCTTTACTGTCTGTAATGTCTTCATTCCCTCAGTACCCCTAGCCAGGATTCTGGGAGCCCAAACTGTAGGGGAATGGATGTGGCAAATGACAAAGGTCATTCCTCTGTCCCTATACCGAAGTGGATCAGAGGGGAATGGAAAAGGCCTTCCTTTCCAGTTTGTGTGTGAATATAGTGTGTTCTCAAAATGTCCACCATAACTTTCTCTCCTTGAGACATTTACAGCCTCGTCTGTCCTCCTCTAAAGACAGCATCTACTGAAGTTAGCTAAGATAGAGTCTACTAGATCCAGCTAAATACCATAAACTCTGTCTCCTTGTTTATATGAATGCAATAGCCCCTCCACTTTGTTCAGCTGTATACAGCAACCCTGCCTCTCTGTTCAATGTATATAATACATAAGTTGAGCTTCTGGGTTGTTGCAGCTTCCACATCAGAGAACCCAGTCCACTCAATCCTAGCCATTTCTGTGTGTCTGCCTGCCCTCCCAGTCAGGTCTGTCTCTGGAATCATGCAATACCTGACAGAATACCTTGAAATTTTCCTTGCCAAGGGGCTAGTTAACAAGAGTCATGTTCCACCACCTCAGCCCCATCATTGTACAGAGATGACATGAAGTGGAAGAGCATGAGAGATTTGGATCTCATATTGTTAGCCTGCTCTTGGTACAAGCTAGAACATGCCAGTAGCTAATGGTGCCTGCAGCAGTCTCATAGGTGCTCACATTCGAAAGCCAGCAAGCCACTCACTGGCTGTACTCAATAATTCAGACAACTAGTATGACCACCCAGAGAAGCATAAAGACAAAGAACCTACAACTAACCCACCCCCACCCCCCTGGGCTTGCACAGAGTCCCCACTTACCCTCCTACCTCAAAGGCTGAGCAGAGCTTTCCTATGGACTCTTCCTCTTTGTTGGCTCTCCAGTTGGACTCCCTTCTCATCTGCTTTGGGGATTGAGGTGCGGGTGATATTCAGGACAGGTTTTCCAGTCTGGCCAGCTGACAGCCACCTGTCAATGAACTACCATTGCTCAGACAAATCTCTATGTCTGGGACCCAAAGATACTATTATCACACAGATCTCATGAGCATTTCCAGCACAACCACCTAGTCTTTCCTCTCTTCTTCCTCACCCCATTCACTCCTCCAGGCATGGACAAATGAAAGTCTACCTCCTGTCAAAAGTTTCTAGACTATTCTACGTTGAAGAGGAATTATTACACTTGAAAGGCAGAAGCAACAGCTTTGTTTTTGATTTCACAATTCATCTCAAAGAAAGCATCTTAACTAGTTTTTGTTTTCTGACAGCCCTTAGCTTTGTGTACCAAAGTTCTAACTCACCTGGGTTAAATAGCATCAGCTGAAACTAAAATCCCATGTAAGTTCAAACTATTTTCAGTGAATTAACTCAGCAAATTCTTATAGTGATGGGCCACGGAACATGTTTGGAGAAAAAAGAAAAATGAAAGGTATTGCAGATACGGCCTTTTAGTTTATTTATTGCTGACCACCTCGACCCCTCACAGACTACCAGTCCTAGTATGCAAAGTTAACAGACCCAAGAGAAGGGGTTTGAAGGTTGAAAACATGAATCAAAGAAGCAATTGGAAAAATGACTATTCTTATTTCCACATCAAGTCCCTATTCCGAACTAGGCAGAAAATAATCCTTAAGAATCTATTGGTCATTAGCCAATAAGTATTTTCTTTATCAAAAACATGTTTTTAAAAAGTATTTATAATGTCCAAAAAGGACAACACTTGGAAGCAGGTAAGTCAACAGCCTAGCTCTGCCAAGACACGGTAGGTAAGTCCTTCATAATTCCTGCTCTACAATCAATGTCTGTCAGAGAAACGGTGCCAAATGGCTGAAGATTGATGCTGTAATGTATGGAAAGAAAATGGAATCTGTCCAGGCAGCCACTGGTATGTCATTTCTTAGTTTTGGAAGCTGCAGGCCCTGCACTTTCTATATAATCAGATACATTTATCCCTCTCACGTCGCTGAGGTGGTTGAAGAATAGATAGCTAGAGTCTCATAGTTAAATTTTAAGTTGTTTAGGAATCAAGAGGGTGTTCTGGATCTAAGAAGATGTTTTCAAAATTGTGATGCAAGTTATTATGAAAGCTGTGTTAGATATAGAACTTTAAACACATGGAGATGGTTAGATAGTAGAATGTTAAAGTCAGGGGCCAAATACTTATGGACTGGACATTGGGAATGTATGCTAAGCCATATAACTCTCATAATTGTGGCCTATTTATTTCTGTTGTTTTGTACTGTATTTATTGTTATAAGAGAAAGAACCATTTGTTGGACTGAAAGGGGAAGCTCTTAGGGGGAAAAAGATCTACCCTAAACTAAAAAATATGGTAGAGGATGGGGGAGTTGAGGGGGAAGAGGGTGGGAGGGTGGGACAGGAGGGGGGAGTAGGGAAGGTTTTGTGATTGAGATGTAACTTGAAGAAATAGAAAATAAATTATAAAAATAAAAAGTATTCAAGCTAGGTGGGAGAGGGAGGAAAGAGTGGAAGAGTGGAACTGGGAGGGGTGGAAAGAGGGCACTATGATAGAGATGTAACTTGAAGTAATAAATAAACAAACATAAAAAAGTATTCGTACATATTGTTTTACAATTCGATGAGTTTCATCATGATATTTTCATGTATCTAAATTATTATACTTTGCTCATATTCATCATCAATGACTCTCTAGTTCTCCACCTTTCATAAACTGGCTCCCACCCTCAGTCTAAATAGTCTCCCTACTACTTTCATGTCAAATACATACATATTTGTGCATAAGTGTCTAAACATAGATTATTTTCTTGAAAACTACTAAATTTTGATATTATTATTTTAAAACATATGCCTACGTGTGTGGGTGGTGTACAGGCAAGAATGTGCATGCACATGTGTGCCCACATGTGTGGAAGCCAACCTCAGGTGGTGTTCCTCAGGAGTCTTCCAATGTGTTTTTTAAGACAGGATCTCTCCTTGGCTTAAAGTTCTCTGATTAGGCTAGGATGGCTGACTATCAAGGACCAGGGAGCTACTGTTTTCTGCCTCTGTAGTCCTGGGATTATAAGTGAATGCTACTACACTTAGCTTTCTTACAAAACTTCTGGATGTTGAACTCAGGTCCTCACATTTGCAAGGCAAGCACTTTAATCATTGAGCTACCTCCCCAGCACAATTCTTCTGTAAGGATAATATTCTAGTGGGTATATAAGCCAGATTTTCTTTATCCATTTATGTATTGATGGGCACCCACACTGATACCATGACTTAACTGTTGTGAATAGTACTGCAATGAACATGAATGCATAGGTATCACTATTGTATACTGACTTTGATTCCTTTGGGTGCATATTCAAGAGAACCAACAAAGTTTAGTGATAGAAGTAGTCTGGTATTCTAGAATGATAAAGGGGCAGATATGCATATTGTCTTTTCCTCCTGATCTTCTGTAAACCTTAGAAGAAGATATGGTTAATTTGGGGTTCAGAAATGACCTGGGTGCTTTTGTTGTCACTACTTGATCTCTGATCTCAAGGAAGGTGCTAAGTTAGCTTAAGAAGCCTCAGCCTAATCATCAGAAATAAGAACTTGTATCAATAATACCCCCTCACATAGTTGTTACATGAAGTGCCTTACATATGGCTAGAACACAGGAGGTACTCAAAAGTTGCTTTATCTTTTACAAGGCATTATCAAATAGAAAGAGCCCAGAGGCAGAGAGAGCTAGGTTCCAATCTTAATGGCATCACCATCTGTAGAGCTACTAATGTTAATGCAAACTTCCATGTGCAGCATAACCTAAAGAGTTATTAACTTATTTGTCTTAGCCTGGTCCTCATGTCTCCAAACGTACAAGAAATAAATACATGTTCACTCTGAGAGCAAGTAGGTCAGTTAGTCTTTTAAAGTAAGGAGAAATACACTCTTTAGTCCATTCCTGCTTGTTGTCCCAGGATAGCTGGCTTCCTGAGAAAAGAGCTATCAACCAAGACAAGTCATTTTATTCCCAACTTGTTCCAATGAATGGAGCTCTAAAGTCTAGAGTATGCTTACATAGCAACATAGGGGCAAAAAGAATTTTCTTTTCATCCTCTGCAGGTTTGGAAGGAACTCAAAGTAGGATGGATAACACAAGGAAAGATACAGAAATATGTTCTTTGTGCAGGCACACATATACAAGAATCAGAGAAAGGTCACCTGATGGTTGAAGCTTATATAGTTATAAACTACTATATATTACCCTAAACTATGAAAAGCAATAAGAATGTTGGAATTTTGAGATAAATAGATTAGGAGAGGGGGAAGAACAACACAGGACAAATAAAGACTACCTTGTTATAGCACTTTCTTTTCCTGTAAGTTAGGCTTACATTTAGTGAGATATGTGAAGGGGCACTCATAGTAATCGAATTCCTCCTAGAGAACATTCTTTTAGTTAGATAAGGGAACGTCAGAGACTGCTGCTGTTTTTGCCAGCATTCTCCAGATAAAACAGAAGATGGATAATATAAAGATAACAGACAGACAGGTATGTAGGTAGGTAGGAGGATGGGTAGTTGGATATAGATGGATATAGATAGATAGATAGATAGATAGATAGATAGATAGATAGATAGATAGTTCAACAATATGTAATTGCTAATTGAAGAGGCAAACAATTCAGTGACTGCTCAGTCTAAGGAGCTGGAAGCTTCATAACAAAAGGGATCAAAGATGCAGTCCCCATCAGAAGCTGAAAGCATGAATCTCCCTTGGAAAGACACTGGTTTAAGTCCACACTGAAAGACTCAAGAAGCTGGAGTCTGATATCCACGGGCAATGGCAGCAGCAGTAGACATCCTTGCTCCATAAAAGTGGAACTTGCTCACACTGGCTGGTGGCATTTTCCAACTTGTATTCCATCAGGTCTCCCAGCCTGTTGGATGGTGTCATTCATATTTAGGGTTTGGCTGGCCAATAAGTCAATCTTCTCTAGAAATTCCTTCACAGATACTACCCAGAAGTGTGCTTCACTAATCTCCTGGCTATCTCTCAACTGAGTCAAGTGAACAACTACCATTAATACTCAAATTAGTGAACCATCAAAGGATGGAAAGATTCTCTTGCAGATACATCAATTTTTAATTTTTCTTTACTTAGAGCCAACTATAATAGCAGACTTAAAAATGAAAGTATAGAGATCATGAAAGAAAGGAAAAGTCTTTGGATGTTAATATTTTAATGGTAATTCCCCCCTCCTTTTTAAACAAGGGCTTTTAAAAGTCCTTTTCATTTTGCACTGGGCCTCACAAATAAATAGAAAACACTGATGAGTCTTACAACAAAAACTAGTCAACTCAGATTTACTTAGCTTTGATAAGCTATGTATTCATCATGCATTTGGTGCCAAACAAAAAATGATATTCAAATATTATGATTAGTACTTCCATTTCTGACCTCATTTGCTTTTCTTTGAGATCCATCCACACTCTCTCCAAACTAAATATAGGTATAACAATACATTTTCCTAACCGTTACCACACTGTGAACCCTCCAGGGCAAAAATTGGGTCAGAAAAGAAAAGAATACCAAAGCAACATGATCAGAATCCAAGCTCTTAGTACTTACCCGCTGTGTTCCTTTGTTAGTTACCAGTTTGAAATTGATCTTCTTTAAATACAAGGAAAAAAATGCCTCTTGTAGTCTTCACTGTAGAAGAGAAGAAAACATGGGTACTAAGAAGGAAAAGAATATTAGATATACAAGCAGTAGATCTGGAATATTTTATTTATATCTTTTAAGGGGGCTCCAGACAGCCCTATCTTAGACTCTTATAGTGCCTGTACAAAGATTGTGAGAGGGAATTACCTTCAGGTCCTTTTTTCATATGTTGTATAAAATGTATGTGATGTAAAATTTGCTATCTTCCACATATTTGAGTATATAGATATATAAAATTAAATATTACACAACCACCATCATATATCTTTTAGCTTATGTTTGACCATTTGAGGGTATTTGTTGGAGTTATTATTGCTGGTAGTTGATTGGTTGTAGTTTATGGGTACTTTGTTTTTACTTGTGATAATAATTATTTTTTTTTGAAACTGACTCTCTCTGTGTAGTCCAGGCATACCTCAAACTCAACATACTTCTGTCTCCTGAGTTCTGAAATTACAACTTTGTGCATGTCTGGCCTACTTACCTCTTAATTGCAACTAGAACTTGCCCATAGCTGTTCCTCTGAAATAGAAGGTTGTATTGCATTTTTAATTCAAAGAGGATAAAATCTGTGGCTAACCGAAATCCAGGAAGAAGGAAATGTCATCAGCATAAATCCAAGAAAGTGAAAGATAAAAGCAGTATAGGTCCAACTATCCTCTTTTACATATTATCAAACCTTAAGAAAAAGTAATTCTCCTGGAAACACTTGTTAGCAAGCAAAGTGATTTCACTGCAGTCAGAGAGAACACCATATTGACAGCCATAATATGTCAACAAAGGAAAATTGGAGAAGACCTTTATAAAGTTTCAGAGCTTCAACTAGATGGTCATCAAGTGAACTTTGCAAACAGGGAAACTAAGAATGGGCTGAATTTATAACATAATAACTCTGGGTTAATGGGCACAGCAAGAAGGGAATCTTCAACAAGATTTTATGAGTAATCTTTTATTCTTCCTAAGGAAATTATTGTAGTGAGTGAATTGTCCTCCTTCCTGGAGCAGGTAGCTATCAAAAAAAAAGTGAATCAAATGGAGTAGCAATGGTTCAGAGTCCTTACCATGGAGTCGAGAGGCCTTGCTAAATCAGGCCTCAGACATGTCTGCAGTTGAATCTTTGAACTGGGCTGCAGACATGCCCATCAACATCTAATCATCACTCCAATGCAAGCTGACCTTTGGACTAGACCACAGCATTTTCCTGAAACAGTAGATATCTGCTGACCTTTGGTTCAACTTGCCCCTTCCACTGAACCACCCAGAGACTAAGACTGCACAAAATCCATTTTTTACAAAACAGCTTAACTTTTCCATCACCAGCCATAATATTTTACTAACAAGTGAGATACATTTCACACCACTTTGTGTCTTAAATCTATAAATACAGGTGCCATTTTCTGGGTACATTTTTAAGGCTGTTTGAATCTGTGTTTCCCCACATTACAATCCTAATTAGCTGCAAATAAGTATAATTTCTTCATTATTAACTAGGTTAATTTTTATTTCCAGTCAACATCCCTTAAGTTATTTTCACTTATTTCACTGTTTTGAAACACCTGGTACTAATATTGTTAAACACAGAAACAGAAATTGGTGGTGGTTTTGATTCTCAACATGAGAAAACCAGGAAAGAGAGTGATTAAATGACTAGCTCCCAATTCATGAGCAGCTGGTAACAGAGTTCAGTGTTATCCCCATGCCCCTGACTGAGGCTTCAAGACTTGATCAAACTTCCCTGACCTTACTGTACACATGTCCAAAACTTCTAGAGTTTCCCTAAATAAAAAAACTGGGGGAAAATACATCAAATACTATCACCATATCATCTCTGTTATTTCCTCTAGTTTTTCTTCATATGCAGTGGTTTTGGTTGGATATTTTGTTTTCCTTTTGTACTGTACACTCACTTTCTCTATGGATTTTGTTTCTCTAAAGCCTTTTTGAGAAATATGTGTATACCCTTTCCTGATTCCCCTGTTAGAATTTTCACTAGTGTAAGGAAATAAAAAACAACTTCAAGGAAAGAAAATTTCATTTTGATTCAAAGTTTCTGAAACTTTGGTCTATCGTCTCTTGGCCCCATTCATGTGGACACATCAATGATTATGGGAGTGAATGATCACTCCTTGATGTCTGAGAAGCGAAGGGTAAGACGAAGGGGAAGGGGAAGGTGAACGAGAAAGCGAAAGGGGGAAGGGGAAGGGGAAAGGGAAAGGAAAAGGGAAGGGAAGGGAGAGGAAACTAAGAGGAGGGGAAAGAAAGGGAGGGGAGGGGAGGGAAGGGGAAGGGAAGGGAAGACAATGACAAAGGAAGGGAAAGGGAAGGGAAGGAAAAGGGAAAGGGAAGGGAAAGAGAAAGGTAAAGGGAAGGGAAATGGGAAGGGAATGAGAAGGGAAGGGAAGAGATAAAGAAAAATAAGGGAAGGGAGGGCAGGGGAGGGAAGAGAAGTGAAGGGAAGGGAAGGGAAGGGAAATGAAAAGCAAAAGGGAAAGGGAAGGAAAGGGAAGGGAAATGGGAAGGGAAATAGGAAGGGGATGAGAAGGGAAGGGAAGGGAAAGGTACAGGAATGGAAGGGAAAGGGAAGGGGGGAAGAGAAGGGACGGGAAGGGAAGGGAAGGAAAGGGAAGAGAAGGGAAGGGAAGGGAAAGAGAAAGGAAAAGGGAAACAGAAGAGAAGGGAAAGGAAAGGGGAGGGAAGGGAAGGGAAGGGAAAGCAAAGGGAATGAAAGGGAAGGGAAGGGAAAGAAAAGGAAGGGAAGGGAAATGGAAAGGGAAGGTAAGGAAGGCAAGGGGAGGGAAGGGAAGGGAAGGTAAAAAGAAGGGAAGGGAAGGGAAAGAAAAGAGGAGGGGAAGAAGAAGGGAAGAGGAAGGGAAGTGGAAGAGAAGGGGAAGGGAAGGGAAGGGAAAGGGAAAAGAGAAAGGGAAAGGGACGGAAAGGAAGGGAAGGGAAGGGAAAGGAAGGGAAGGGAAGGGGAAAAGAAAAGAAAGGGAAAGGAAGGGAAGGGAAAAGGGAAAGGAATGGAAGGGCAAGGAAATTGAAAGGGAAGGGAAAACAAAAGGGAATTAAAGGGAAGAGAAGGGAAAGGGAAAATGAATTGAAGGAAAGAAAAGGAAAAGAAAGGGATGGGAAGGGGAAGGGAAAAGAAGGGAAATTGAAGGGAAGGGAAGGGGAAAGAAGGGGAGGGGAGGGGAAAAGAGGGGAGTAAAGGGAAGGGAAAATGAAGGGAATGGTAGGAAAGGGAAGGGAAAGGAAGGGAAGGAAACGGAAATAAAAAGGGAAGGGAGGGGAAGAAAAGGAAAGGGAAATTGAAGGGAAAGGGAAGTGACGGGAAGAGAAAGGAAGGGAAGGGAAGAAAAGGAATGGAAGGAAAGAGAAGGGGAGGGAAGGGAATGAAAAGAAAGGAAAGGGAAAGGGAAGGGATAAGAAGGGATGGGAAGGGAAAGGATTAAAAGGGAAGGGAAGGAAGCTAAAGCGCAAGGGAAGAGAAAGGGAAAGAGAAGGAAAAGGGAAAGGGAAGGAAAGGGGAAAGAGAAGGTAAAGGGACGGGATGGGAAGGAAAGGTAAAGGGAAGGGATGGGAAGAAAAGGGAAAGGGAAGGGAAGGGGAGAGAAAAGAAAAGGTAGGGAAGGGAAAGGAAGGGGAGGGGAGGGAAGGGAAAGGAGGGGAAAGGGAAATGGAAGAGAAAAAGAAGGGAATGGTAGGTAAGAGTAGTGAAGGGAAGGGAAAGTAAAGGGAAAGGTAGGGAAGGAAAGGGAAATGAAAAGGGAAGGGAAGGAAAGGGAAGGGAAGAAAATGGAAAGGGAAGGGGAAGGGAAGGTGAAGGGGAAAGGGAGAGGGAAAGGGAAAGGAAAAGGGAAGGGAAATGGAAGGAAGGGGAAAGAGAAGAGAGGGGAGGGGATGGAAAGGGAAAGGAAGAGAAGGGAAAGGGAAAGGAAGGGAAGGGAAGAGAAAGGGAAGGGAAAGGAAGAGAAAGGGAAGGGAAAGGAACAGATGGGAAAGTGAAGGGAAAGGAAGGGAAATGGAAAGGGAAGGAAAAAGGAAAGGGAAGTGAAGAGAAGGGAAGGGAAGAGAAAGGAAGAGAAGGGAAAAGGGAGGGAAAGGAAAAGGAAAGGGAAGGGAAAATGAAAAGGAATCGAAGGGAAGGGAAAGGGAAGAGAAGGGAAAGGAAGGGTAGGGAAGGGAAGGGAAGGCAAGGAAAGGGAAGAGAAGGGAAGGGAAAGGGAAAATGAATTCAAGTGAAGGGAAAGGAAGGGATGGGAAGGGAAGGGAAGGGAAAAGAAGGGAAATTGAAGGGAAGGGAAGGGAAAGGGAAAGGGAAAATGAATTGAAGGAAAGGAAAAGGAAAAGGGAAGTGAAAGGAAGGGTGGGGAAGGGAAAAGAAGGGAAAATGAAGGGAAGGGAGGGGAACATAAGGGGAAAAGAGGGGAGTGGAGGGGAGGGGAGTAAATGGAAGGGAAAGAAAAGGGAAAGCGAAGGGAATGGTAGAGAAGGGAAGGGAAAGGAAGGGAAGGAAAGGGAAATCGAAAAGGAAGGGAAGGCAAGGGAAGGGAAGAAAAGGAAAGGAAAATTGAAGGGAAAGGGAAGGGAAGGGAAATGGAAAAAAAGAAGGGAAGGAGGGCAGGGGGAGGGAAGGGAGGGAAGAAAGGGGAAGGGAAGGGAAGAGAACGTAAGGCAAAGGGAAAGGGAAGGGAAGGGAAAGGAAAGGAAAAGGAAAAAGGAAACGGAAGGGAAATTGGAAGGGAAGGAAAGGAAAGGGAAAGAGAAAGTTAAAGGGAAGGAAATGGGAAGGGAATGAGAAGGGACGGGAAGGGAAAGGTACAGGAACGGAAGGGAAAGGGAAGTTGGGGGAGAGAAGGGAAGGGATGGCAAAGGGAAAGGGGAAGGGAATGGAAGGGAAGGGAAGGGAAAGAAAAGGAAGGGAAGGGAAATGGAAAAAGAGGGGGAAGGGAGGGCAATGGGAGGGAAGGAAAGAGAAGAGAAGGGAAGGGAAGGGAAGGGAAGGGAAGGGAAGGGGAGGGGAAGGGAAGGGAAGATAATGGAAGGCAAAGGGAAAGGAAGGGAAGGGTTGGGAAAGGGAAAGGAAAGGGTAAAGGGAAGGGAAGGGAAAGAGAAAGGTAAAGGATAGGGAAATGGGAAGGGAAAGGGAAGGGAATGAAAAAGGAAGGGAAGGGAAAGGAAAAGGAAAAAGGACAGGGAATGGGAAAGGGAAGGGAAATGGGAAGGGAAGGGAAGGAAAGGGAAGAGAAAGTTGAAGGGAAGGGAAATGGGAAGGGAAAGTGAAGGGACTGAGAAGGGAAGGGAAGGGAAAGGTACAGGAACAGAAGGGAAATGGAAGGGAGAAGAGAAGGGAAGGGAACAGAAGGGAACGAAAGGGAAAGGAAGGGAAGGCAAGACAAGGGAAGAGAAGGGAAAGGGAATGAGAAATGTAAAGGGAAAGGGAAGGGAAGGGAAAGCAAGGGAACGGAAAGGGAAGGAAGGGGAAAGGGAAGGGAAGGGAAAGAAAAGGGAAAGCAAAGGGAATGAAAGGGAAGGGAAGGGAAAGAAAAGGAAGGAAAGGGAAAAAGAAGGGAATGGAAGTGAAGGGAAGGGAAGGGAAGGGAAGAGAGGGAAAGAAAAGAAGAGGGGAAAAAGAAGGGAAGAGGAAGGGAAGGGGAATGGAAGGGAAAGGGAAAAGAGAAAGGGAAAAGGGAGGGAAAGGAAAGGAAGGGAAGAGAAAGGGAAGGGAAAGGAACACATGGGAAAGTGAGGGGAAAGGGAGGGTAGGGAAGGGAAATGGAAAGGGAAGTGAAGAGAAGGGAAGGGAAGAGAAAGGAAGGGAAGGGAAAAGGGAAAAAAGGAGGGAAAGGAAAGGAAGGGCAAGGAAAAGGAAAGGGAACGGAAAATGAAAGGAAATTGAAGGGAAGGGAAAGGGAAGGGAAGGGAAGGGAAGGCAAGGAAAGAGAAGGGAAGGGAAGGGAAAGGGAAAATGAATTGAAGCGATGGAAAAGGGAAGGGAAAGGAAGGGATGGGAAGGGAAGGGGAAGGGAAAAGAAGGGAAATGGAAGGGAAGGGAAGGGAAGGGAAGGGAAGGGAAGGGAAGGGAAGGGAAGGGAAGGAGAAAGGAGGGGAGAAGAGGGAAGTAAAGGGAAGGGAAAGAAAAGGGAAAGCAAAGTGAATGGTAGAGAAAGGAAGGGAAGGAAATGGAAATGGAAAGGGAAGGGAAGGAAAGGAAAGGTAAATTGAAGGGAAAGGGAAGGGAAGAGAAGGGATGGGAAGGGAAAGAGAAAGGAAGGGAAGGGAAAGGAAAGGAAGGGAAGGGAAGAAGGGGAATGGAATGAAAGAGAAGTGTAGGAAAGGGAATGAAAGAAAAGGAAAAGGGAAGGGAAGGGAAGGAATAGGAAGGGATGGGAAGGGAAAGGATAAAAAGGGAAGGGAAGGGAAGCTAAAGGGAAGGGAAGGAGAAAGGGAAAGGGACCAGAAAGAAAAAGGGAAAGGGAAGGAAAAGGGAAAAAGAAGGGAAAGGGAAGGGATGAGAAGGAAAGGGAAAGGGAAGGGAAGGGAAAGGAAAGGGAAGGGGAGGGGAGGGAAGGGAAAGGAGGGGAAATAAAAATGGAAGAGAAAAAGAAGGGAAGGGTAGGGAAGGAAAGGGATGGGAAGAGAATGGAAAGCAAAGTGAAAGGGAGGTAAGGGAAGGGAAATGAAAAGGGAAGGGAAGGGAAGGGACAGGAAGGGAAGGGAAGGGAAGAGAAAGGAAGGGAAGGGAAGGGAAAGAGAGGAAAGGGAAGGGAAGGGAAAGGGAAATGAAGGGAAAGGGGAAGGGAAGAAAATGGAAAGGGATGGGAATGTGAATGGAATGGGAAGGGGAAGGGGAAAAGGAGAGGGAAAGGGAAGGGAAAGGAAGGAAAAGGGAAGGGAGGGGAGGGGAAGGGAAGGGAAGAGAAGTGAAGGCAAATGGAAAGGAAGGGAAAGGGAAGGGAAGGGAAAGGAAAAGGAAAAGGGAAAGGGAAGGGAAGGGAAAGAGAAAGGGAAATGGAAAGGGAAGAGAAGGAGAAGGGAAGGGAAGGAAAAGGTACAGGAACAGAAGGGAAAGGGAAGGCGGGAAGAGAAGGGAAGGCAAGGGAAGGCAAGGCAAGGCAAAGGAAGGGAAGGGAATGGAAGAGAAAGGGAAAGGGAAGGGAAGGGAAAGGAAAAAAAGGGAAAGCAAAGGAAATGAAAGGGAAGGGAAAAGAAAGAAAAGGAAGGGAAGGGAAAAGGAAAAGGGAAGGGAAAAGGAATGGAAGGGATGGGAAGGGAAGGGAATGAAGGGAAAGAGAAGAGAAAAGGAAGGGAAGGGATGGGAAGGGAAGGGAAAGAAAAAAGAAAGGAAAAGAGATGGGAAAGGGAAAGGGAAGGGAAGCAAAGGGCAAGGGAAGGGAAAGGAAGGGAAGGGAAGGGAAGGAATAGGGAAGGGAAAGGGAACAGGAAGGGAAAGGGAAGAAAAAGGGAAAATGAAGGGAAGGGAAGGGAAGGGAAAGGAAAAGGAAAAGGGAAGGGAAAAGGAATGGAAGGGATGGGAAGGGAAGGGAAGGGGAAGGGAATGAAGGGAAAGGGAAGGGAAAAGGAAGGGAAGGGAAGGGAATGAAGGGAAAGGGAAGGGAAAAGGAAGGGAAGG